>CM061137.1:84465051-84535464 GCA_030789695.1 Scilla litardierei
GTTGGGGCTTTGTTTCCTGCAAAAACCAACAGATTGTCTAAATCCCTGAACGGATGTTCTTGCGGCTGATTTTATTTATAAAAATAGATAAAATAAAGTAAAAAATAACACTAAAAAGTGGGGCAAAAGTTTAGAGCATGGGTTGCCTCCCATGAAGCGCACTTGTTTAACGTCGTTGGCTCGACACCCGCAAGTGATGTTCACGGTGGTTGATATGGGTGATGCCCGAAGTTTGGCATCTCTTCTTCATCGGAGCTTACGGCCTTTGGAGTAGTCAGCGGCTGGAGAAAGATTTGCTCGACTACCCTATCCTTGTTTTTGGGATCCGGGGGCTTCTCTTTCGTATTGGCGTTTACCGCCATCTTCTTAAGGATCCGGACCTCGTCTTTGGTGAGGTCCATGGGTTCTTTCCCTGTTTTCCTCGCATGATGAGCCTTGGGGAACCCGGGAGGGGTCGTACGTGCTGCACTCGCTTTCCCAGCAGCATCATTGTTCTTGGGGCCGTCTTGGTCTTCTGAATCCCCCAAGTTATCGGGGGGATTTCTTAAGAGAATCTCCCAGGAGCTCTCTTTAGCAGCTTTATCTTCTTCCACCTCCAGCAAATTACACCGAGGGTCATCTGGGGGATCGGGATACTTCATGGACAACCCCAGATCAAATTCAACCTTTTCTCCGCTGACGTTTAGCGAAAGTTTTCCGTTCTTCACATCAATCAAAACGCCAGCAGTGGCCATGAAAGGCCGTCCCAGGATGATGGGGGTATGTGCGTCTTCAGGCATGTCCATGACAACGAAGTCCACTGGCACATGCACCCCTTTTACATTGACGGGGAGGTCATCCACAATCCCCACCGGATATTTGACCGACCGGTCAGCGAGTTGTAGGGTCATACCGGTGGGCTCCAAATCATCCATTCCTATCCTCTTATACATCGATAAGGGCATCAAACTGACACTCGCTTCGAGATCGACGAGTGCACGATGAATCTTTACTGCCCCGATCGTGCAAGGGATTGAGAAGCTCCCCGGGTCTTTAAGTTTCGGCGGATTTGCCCTCTGGATGAGAGCGCTACACTCCGCTGTCAACACTACTTTCTCCTTTCTAGAACCTCTCGTCACCAAATCCTTCAGGAATTTCGCATAGGAGGGGATTGTTTTGATTGCTTCCAGGAAGGGGATTTGCAAGCTCAGATCCTTGACCATGGCGAAGAACTTGCCATATTTCTCATCGATTTTGGCCTGAGCTAACCGTTGTGGAAAAGGCACAACGGGTTTGAATACTTTCAGGCTCCCTTCCTCGTTCTTCTTCTTCTCTTCTTCAGAGACTCCCTCCGGAGTCGTAGGATTTAATGACGTAGCACCGGGGTCGTTTGATTTTTCGATCGGTCGCTCGACGACCAACGGTGCTTCCGGTCTGTTAGGGGGCACTCTAGTAGGGATTTGTGTCCCGCTTCTCAGAACGATAGCGGACACATTTGCGTGCTCGTGCACGAGTGCCGAAGTTTGGGTTGCTCCCCTCGGGTTCACCTCAGGTTGTGGCGGCAATTGGTTTTGTGACCTTGAAAGGTTCGCCACTTGTAACCCCAGCTGGGTTACTTGGTCCGTGAGGGCCCGCTGACCCATTTCCAGCTTTGGATTGATCTTCTCCTGGTTGGTTATATATTGAGTCAAGAGAGACTCAACCAGAGAGACGGCCCTCTGTTGGCCATACTGCTGCTGCTGCTGGATTGGCTGCTGATTCTTGGGGGCATAAAATTGTTGCTGAGGCTGCTGCTGATATTGTTGCTGCTGAATCTGACTCTGCTGTGGCCTAGTCGGCTGATATGTTTTTTGATGTGGCTGCTGAGGCGGCGAGGGCTGGAATGGTGCCCGGTAACCAAAGTTAGGGTGGTTCCGGTTGTTTGGAGAGTAGGCCGGGTTGGAATTGGTTCTTGGTGGATACGGCGCATTTCCCGTGGGGTTGTAAAATAGTGCGCTCGCCTGATCCAATGGTGGTGAGACGTCACCACCGTCGAATTCCACAAAAACTTCTGATTCTACTGCAGCAATCTGTTGTGCACCGGCCCCACCGGCTCCTACCATTAGTGCGGAGATCTGGGTCGAAAGCAAGTCGAACTTGCTTGAAAGTTTGTCGACGTCCTCGACTCTGTGTATACCCCCAGACCTGGGTGTGGCTCTCTCGTCACACCACCGCTCATTGTTGGATGCCATATTTTCCAGAATATGTCCGGCATCTTCCTCGCTCCTTGACATGAAGGAATCCCCGGCAACGGCACCATAAACTTGACGTTGCCCCCGGTTCGCTAGCCGAAAATGGCCGGGGGACCCGCGTGAGGGTTTAGATATTTGTAACCGCAAGCGCACGGTGTTGTAGTGCGGCTTGGGGGTCGAACACAGGGAGGCTAGGATGTGCTTGTGTCAAGGAGGACCGAAATCGCCCCGTGGGCGAGCTAGCCCGAATCGGTTGATGGGTTGTCACGGGAAAAGAATGCAAGGTATGAACAATAAGAAAATAAACCCGGGACTTTGGTTTCCACTCCAACGAGCGACTCTCCCCAATACGGCCTACGGGTAGGATGGCGATCGGAATTAGGGTCTAATGGTGAGACGTTGCCTCTGAAAGTGGTACCGGCATCCCATGGGCCCGATATTCCGGTCGGTGCCCAGGATGATACACCGGACTTCCCGGGTTCGATCAGTGGGCACTCCCGTGTCCATTAACACTGATCGATTCCGAGAGCACTAAGCTCGCAACGATAACTCCCAACATCTCATCCTGCCGCTCCCGCGCGCTAGGATTCGGCGTCTACGCTAAGGGCGTGAGCTATGGCTAGGGAGTCAACCGCCAAGTTTATTCCCCATTGGCCCAACGGTCAAAGGCGGTCTTTTTCCTGCCGATGACAATAAAACACCCCGCGTAACCGTTAGATTCCTAATCCCTATCGATTTCCTAACCCTATGGATGCATCGGGAAGAGCCCCCGAAGGGGTTTCCGCCAAAATCCCAGATTTGGGAACTACTCACAAATATTCATTAAAAAGCGATCTAAACGAAAATGAACCGTTGAAATCATAATCAGACGATTGGAATGCGAAGGTAGTAGAGCAATTAAGATAATACTAAAGTTTAAGAAAGATCCGAAAACTTACAATAGAAAAGTAATTACAGCCGTCACAAATAGGAGAAAACAGTAAAAACTAACAGCTCTCCGTTTCTGGAACCCTAGGGGTCCTATTTATAGGATCTCGTATCACCCGATCGGTTGACAAGTCAACCGATCGGGTGATCCGTTACAAATAATAAACAGAAAACGGCAGAGTTTCACCCGGTCATATGAACGGGTCGGTTGAGTTCTTGGGGTGACAGGTTGGATCTTGGCGCCATCGGGTGAAGGGGTCGGTTGGGTGCCCGTGTCTCGGCTCCTCAGCATCAGCTACAGATGAACCGATCGGGTGAGAGTCACCCGACCGGTTGGAATTTGGCTTGAAAAGACAGAGAATCAGCCCCGTTGAACCGGCCTGTGAACCGGTCGGGTGACATCCACTTGAGCTCCGGCTGAGACTGGGTGGTGCACGCGTGCATCACCCGATCGGTTGGAGATGACCAACCGATCGGGTGAGGGGCTGAAAGATGTAATCTTCGTCGTTTGACCCCCTGGATCACGCGTGACTCCTCCCGTTGCTCTGGGGACACATGATGTCATCGTTTTGCGTCCCAAATGCGGGCAATCTCCTGTAAACATGGAGAAACAAAGAAAAGTGAAAGAAAACGAGAAAACACGAGAAAACGAATAAAAGACGGCGGAAAATACGGAGAAACACAAAAGAAAACGTGCGTGAATATATGAAATATATACGCACGTCAGGTTTGCAAGAGATTGGGCCCTATCCTAGGTTTGCTATAGACCGGCAATAGCGAGAGAGCATGAGCTTGGTTCTACAATTAGTTGCGACTAGTTCACCCACATTCAAGTTTAACAATGATGAAACCTATGAATCCCAATGATGAGAGATGGTCCGTAGCGGGGATTCCCTATCCCTAGACGTTTTATTAAATTGATACGTTCTCTTGATATTTACACGATTGTGACTGTTTACCCCCAAACGATTCTCGATCCTCTTGATAGCTAGGTGATTGGAAGGAGACACTGTTATTAGTCCTCCCTGAGTTCTATACCCGCTCTCCGCTACACCGTGCGCTTGCGGTAAAACTACAGCTCGTTTGTCCCAGGTGTGTGTACTCCCGGGGGTACGATCGAGTTTTTGGCGCCGTTGCCGGGGAGGCGACAGTGTTTTATTCTCTTTACTTAGTATTTTCTTTTTGTCTTACTATTTTTATCTTTTTACTCCTTTTTTCCGTGCTAACAATTACTTTGAAACTATGTTTCTCTTTGCATGAACACGAGATCGACGGCGGATCCAGAGGATATTATATTTGATCCGGAGATCGAACGTACCGAGAGGAGGATCAGAGCCGAGAGAAGGCATGCTACAGAGGATAATTATATGAACTGCACGGAGACACAGGAGGAACTAGCGGCACATATGGCGAGGATTATATCCATCAGAGATAGGCTACGGCTTAATACCTCTTCCACCACTTCTTCCATCGACATGCCGGAGTTGGCGGCGGATAAGAATTTTGAGCTCAAATCGGGATTGGTGGTCTTAATGCAACAAGACCCCTTCCATGGGAACTCCCATAAGAATCCACATTATCACCTGCAGCTATTCTTGTCCAAGTGTGCCACCTTTTAAATGCCGGGTGTTTCCGTTGATGCTATCCGCTTAAGACTCTTCCCCTTCACCCTCAGAGACAAAGCTTTATATTGGTTGAGGACGCAGGCGGAAGGGGTATTCACTACTTGGAATGAGTTGGCCAATGCTTTTGTGGATAAATTCTACCCGCCATCTAAGACAGTGAAGATTAGGAGTGCACTCATATCCTTCAAGCAAGGACCGCAAGAGACCCTATACGAGGCATGGGAGCACTTCAAGGATTTACAGCATCAATGCCCCCATCACAGCTTAGAAGAATGGGAGTTATTTCACAGTTTTTATAGTGGACTCCAACCGGGCACGAAGCAGATCATTGATGCAACCGCCAACGGAGCCATTCTTTCCAAAACGGCAGATGAAGCTACGGCCCAATTAGAGGAGATGGCTACTAATAATCAACAATGGGCGATGAGCGAGGACATTCTTCTAACTCTTTGAAGCCCACTAGCATATATGAAGCCAAGGCCATAGCAGAGCTTTCGAAAAAATTTGACTCTCTCCACAAGGTAGTGGAGAGATGGAGAAGTATATCACTGAGTCACATGGAGCTCCCTCTACATCTACGCCGGTAAGCATTATGAGTGATTGGCAAGATCCCTCTCAAGTCATGTTCGTAGGAGGAGAGCAAGGAGAGGGAGCCTTGGAGCAAGTGCAATATGTTGCAGGAAACTCCGGTTATTGGGCCAACTCGGTCGCAAGGAACCATCCGGGATTTTCGTATACAAATAATGAATGAGCCCTAAACCCACCACCACCGCAACAACCTCAAGCTAGGCCTCCACCTCCACAACATCAATACCAACCAAGGGGCCACCGCAACCAAATTACCCGCCTAGGCAACAAGCGGGACCGTATAGGCCGCCCGGTTATAATCAAGGTTAGAGAGCTCCTAACCTACCTCAAGCACACCAAAGATCGGATCATGAAGCTATGGTAGAGGATTTCATGGTGGAGCAAAATAAGATAAACACTCGGTTGATTGTGCAACAAGACTCTCTGAATACCGTAGTGGCTCAACTAGCGGAGCAACTCACGTTGCTTAACAAAAACACCCAACAATTACCGGCTCAACCGGAGCCTAATCCACAGAATAATACTGGCCACATAAATGCGGTAGTGGCGGTCACAACGAGGGGCGGGAAGGATACTACTCCCGTCAAGGTCCAAACTAAGGAGCCCGTGGAAGAAATCTTGATGACAAGAAGTCGGCGATTGAGGAGGAGAGCCCAAAGCAGCCACAAGGAGGCGAAAATTCTGAAGTGAAGAAGCCCAACGAGGAGCGCATTTATATGCCCCCAGTGCCATTTCCACAACGGTTGGCAAGAGCCAAAATTGAGAAGAGGCTCGCTAAGATCCTTGAATATTTGAGGGGAGTAAGCCTCAACATACCCTTCCTAGATGCTATAGAGGAGATCCCGTCGTATGCAAAATTCTTGAAGGACTTAATATCAGGAAAGAAAAGGAAGGAGAAAATAATGCTTGCCAAACAAGGGACTTGGTTCAACCGGAAGGAAAAGGTGCCTGCGAAATTCAAGGATCCCGGAAGCTTTCGCATCCCGTGCACACTTGGAGGAGTCCCATTACAAAAGGCTTTAGTTGACTTGGAAGTAAGTGTGAGCCTAATGCCCCTTAGCATGTTCCGAAAATTGAATACGGGGACCGACTTGAAACCAACCGACTTGAGGATACAACTAGCGGATGGTCGGGTCACTAGGCCGGTAGGGATTGCAGAGAACATTCCGCTACAAGTTCCAGGAGGGATATGCTTACCTTGCGATTTCATCGTCATGGACATCAAGGAAGAGGGCGACACTTCACTTATACTTGGATACCTGTTCTTGGCCACCGCCGACGTTATAGTCGACGTGCGAGAAGGAACTTTATCCTTGAATGTCGGGAACATCGAGGTTGAGTTCCACACACCCAAGGCCATGAAGCATATGCCCTACCAAGAGGAGTTGGACTATGTGGACCTCCTTGATGAGGTAATTGACGATGTCATTCCTTACTCCATCGGTGCTCTCCATGATGATGGCCTTGAAGAAGGCCAAATTTCTAGCATCGAAGAAAAGTTGGTGGACCCTCCGGAGAGCTCCATGGCCGATGATGAAGGCGATGCTGATGTCGTAAGGATAAGAGAGCTTTGTAAGCTCTCAACGGCAAAGAATCGAAAGAAAGCTCCGCCGAATAGAAGATCGGCATCATCGGTGAGAGGGAAGATTGGTGCTAGATCAAGCTTGGGGGACTTATCCCCCAACTCTACCCATGATAAGGGGACGCCGAGGAAGGCCGATGAGCACCAACAACCAAATCCAAGTGGCCTTCCCGGCAAATTCGACGGGCGTATCTCGTATGCGCCCAAGATCATGCGCTAAACGCAAATCTTAAGGGGTCGAGCTCATGACCTTAAACGAGCGCTTGTCGGGAGGCAACCTGACGGTTTTATATCATTTTTAGTTGATTTTCATTTTTATTTTGGATGTTTCTTAGTGTTTCGAGTCTAGTGTCTATGAAAATCGTGACAACGGCTCCTAATTTTCATGACAGGAGATGGAGAAAGAGAGACCATTCATATGGAGGATACCCAAGGCAAGGGAGAGTACTTCAGGAACGTGCTCAGGCCCCAGGATGAGGAAGGAGCCGACTGGAGGATGAAAAACAGAGAATGGAGCGAAAACAGAGAGCCGTTGCAGAAAACAGGAAGCCACTCGGCCGAGTAACATATGTCACTCGGCCGAGCATAGATTCCATTTAGCCGAGTGGAGTACCAATCAGGGAAGTTTCTGCTCACCAACTCTCTGTTAATTTTTCTCTTTACATTATAATTTTCCACTCGGGTGAGTGACTTGTCACTCTGCCGAGTGAAACAGATACCTTACACGCTCTAAAAATCGCTGAGTGACTATGCTACTCGGTCGAATGGAACTTGTCCATTCGGCCAAGTGAGAAAAGTCACTCGGCCGAGTCGTAACTTATGGGAGATATTTTCGAAATTTTATTTCATATCCCACTCGGCTGAGTGAACTCTTCACTCGGCCGAGTCATATCATTCCTATTTATAAGCTCTGCGGCTGCGCGAATTTCGAAATTGCGAAAAAAATCCCAACTCGCCCGAACCGCTGCCGCCCCTTCACCTCCTTCGACTGAATCGTGCCCCTCCTTCGACCGAATCGTGCCTCCACCACTGACCGACGTTCGCCATCGGTCACACCCGCCGCCTCGCTGCCGCAGCTCGCCGGCGCCGCCCTACCTCACCGCCGATGATCCCCAAATCTGTCGAAATTCGATTTTTCTCCTCATTTCTCCTAATTTGTATGCCCGTTGCACCTCAAATTCAAATTAATTCATATATATATCTGTTACCCCTTATCTCCCCCATACATATTGATTATTATTGACTGCTTTTATCGTTTGCTTTTCAGGCTAGCTTGGGGGAGCTTTTGGGGAGATTTTTGACGCATACGGAGCCTTGCAGAGGAGGTGTATCTTTGCACACATTGCTGATTGCTCTCATGGCGTGCTCAGATACACTCGTTTCATTATTTAGCGAGTCGCATTTCAATTTGGGTGGGCACGTCGCGCGGCACACATGCCACCACGCCGTAGTTCACGCACGCGGGAGCCCACTTCGAAGCGGAAGAAGTCAGGTGATCCTGGCTCCTCTTCCGCTAGGGTGGACTCCCCTCCACCTAGCCCACCACCACCACCTACACATCCGCTTCCTACTGATCCCATTCCACCACCCGCTCTCGCCGTCGGGCCGATGGGGATTACGTTTTGAAATGACGTACACCGCGCCAGATTCGAGCGTATCTGCCATCGCTCGATAGTACCCTCTAGGTTTGCACACCTAGCCGACCTAGACCGCCTAGGGTTACTTGAGGGGCTTCTCATGTTGTATGACAACGTGGGATGGCGCGACTTTCTGTCGGTGTCGGTGGATACTTACATCCGTCCGATAATAGATGTCCTTAGTTCCATTAACCGGACCCCTGGAGGATGCTCCTTCCGTTTGATGTATCGAGAGTGCGAGATCACTCTCAGTATGCTTAGAGCATTTTTCCAGTGGCCCACCGTCCCGGTCCCAGACCACGCTTACGCTCCCACGCACATTCCACCCCCGTCGTTGACACTCACACCTTTTGGACACGGATCACGGGATCCCCACTCGCCTTTGACCCTAGTAGGGCCACGACATTAGCTATTATCCACCCCTGCCTCTACACTGCACAGCGCCTTATGGAGACTACTTTTCTTGCGAGGTACGAGCCCGGGATGCTATCTACGCCAGAGCTCTACATGCTCTATGCGATGACACGCCTAGGGTTCTAGATAGGGGTAGTGACGATTTGGTCCCTGCTGTCGAGATTGACATTACCATTTGGTTTTTGGACCGCATCATTATTTCTGTGAGCGCTCGTACGCCTATCTGTTGCGACGGTCTGATCACCCTCTTAGCCCTTATGACCGTCGTTGACCTCCCTGATGACCTGCATCGAGCTCCGGGCCCCACTACACTTTCTATAGATGTTATGGCCCGGATGAAGATGCTTTGTCCCCATGGTCGTCAGCACTGGGTTTGGCTGCACTGTCCCTTCAGCGCAGACTACATGGTTCTCTCGAGCCCTGCTCAGACACATATTGGACCAGACGACGGAGACTGGATTCCAGCGATGGATCTCCTTATCCCTGTCACCTACGTGCTTGAGCCCGAGGATGCTCAGCATGAGCCCCTCGTTCCACCCGTCGACCCTGTGATCCCTTAGCCTGCTCCTGCCCTGTCTGCACCTCCCGATACCTCTGTCCACACGTCTATTAGTGTCGGGAGCACTTTAGCTGAGCCGCCCACCACCACCACCACTGTGCCTCTTTCTGCCGAGCCCATTACCAATCTGTGTCCCGAGCATTGATCGCCCGCCCCAGATGCACACCCGGGGCGGGGGACTCGTTAGTCTTACCGATAGCGCACGGTGTAGCGGCGAGCAGGTATCGAACATGAGGAGGGCAAATGACGGTGTCTTTTTCAATTCACCTAGCTATAAGAACAGTCGAGAAATATTCGCAATAAAGCGGTCACAGTCGTTCAATTGTATAAAGAAAATATTAAATTAATAAAAATTCCTAGGGATAGGGAATCCCCGCTACAAACCGTATCTCGTCATTGTGATTCGTGGGTTTCACAATTGCTAAACTTGAAATTCTGGTGAACTAGTTGCAACTAAATGTAGAACCAAGATCACGCTCTCGCGCTATTGCCGGTCTATAGCAAACCTAGGGTAGGGTCCAATCTCTTGCAAACCCTAACCTAGGCAAACTAGCGTGAAGAACAACATCATCGTTCAATCGTATCTCGAGCCCACTCTCGTGCAAACTCGAGCTACGGCCCAGGTTGGGATAATTCGTACCCGTCCAATCTCTTGCAAACGGGTATTGGTATAGAATTGCAATCGAAAACCCTTGTTTCGGTCCAATCTCTTGCAAACCGATTCCATAGAAACCCAATTGCAACCCAATTCGAATTTCTAGGGCTTCTTATCGAGTTGGGATCCAATCTCTTGCAAATCTCAATCGGTATGAATCCCTAGATATTCGTATTAAATCGATTCCAAACTAACCCTAATCAATTCTAGCAATGATTTCACCAATTCATCACAAATTAGAAATAGGATTCGTAGGGTTCATCCCTACGCCCTAAGACGATAAAACTACTCACAATTCATAATGCAAATCATTAGAAATTCAGTAATAAAAACAATAGAATTCATTGCAATAGACAATATATCAATAAAAATGAGGTTTTTTGATAGATAGAGAGACAAACCAATGAAGCTTCAATAGCATCCAACAAAATAACACTTTTATCTCTCTTCCAAAGAACTAAATCTAATCTCCTAAAAAGTTTTCTAAAAAGCCTGCAAAAGGTATGAGAAAAGCCCTCTAAACTATGTTAAAAACTGGGGTTAAATACCCCCAAAATCGCCCAAAAAACTGTGACAAAACTGCCCCTGCGCAGCTTGAAAATCGCACTTTACGCTACAGGCAGCGCGGCTCACTCGGCCGAGTGACAAATGTCATTCGGCCGAGTGACAAACCCTGACGGATTCCAGTAAGTTTGGACTTTTGGGGGTCGGCTCCTCTGGAGTCACTCGACCGAGTGACTTTCTTTGCTTCGGCCGAAGGGACTTCTTCACTCGGCCGAGTCGGAACTCGGGACTTCATTGACGGATTACAGTAAGTTGAGAATTTTTCTTGCCGTCGTCTTGATGCCACTTGGACGAGTGGTGTCTCCGTGGTTCGGCCAAGTGGGCTGGTGATGGTCGGCCGAGTGCACGCTGATACTCAATCTGTTGCGTGTCCGATCTGGCCGGTCGAGCGGGCTGTCGATGGTCGGCCGAGTGACTCCTTCACTCGGCCGAGTGACATGCTGAAAATGCCCAATCTTTGTATTTTTGCTTCCTCGTCGCTCCTACGACGTTCTTTCTTCTTCCACTCCTCTCCGATCGCAAAATTCCCCTCAAAAGAGTCACGGGTGACACTCTGGAGTGGGTGCATCTTAGAATCACTCCAAATCGCTCCAAATCTCCTGAAATTCGACAAAAACAAGAAAACGTGAAAAGCATCGCAATATTGTCGAATAATCGTGAAAAACGCGATACGAGCAATCAAAATGGCATGCAAACATGCAGAAAAAAGGTGTAAAATATGGAGTGATCAAAATCCCCCAAGCTTACCTCTTACTCGTCCTCGAGGAAGATGAGTAAAAAGCGAACCCGGTGGATAAAGATAATGGAAACGATGGAAAAGTGGAAAATGAAAAATGAAAAACAAAATAGAAAACGAAGAAGGAAGCTGCTAGATCATTTTTCTCAAGACGTGGGTTTTTCTTACTCATATAGCACACATCGAATATAAAACACGTGTCAAAGACTTTTATCTCGATATCATAGTATAATGGTGCATTTGAAATAGAAAACCCAAGAATATCAATATAGCACGAAAAATGGAATAATTCTAGAATTAACATCGTTTGAACCATCTAAATCGGTATACAAAATCGTAGATCACACACTTTTCAATTGAATGCTTTCTATAAGGAGTATAAGAGATATCACACAATAGAGTAGTAAGAATAGAAAAAGCGTGTGTTTCATGAAATGAATGCTAAGCGTAGATTTCTGGATTTCGTGAAACTTTTAGCAATCTTACCGAGTATAGAATATTACTTAGCATTGGTTGTCATGCACCGTCAAGTAGTCACTCTCTCACACATCATTGGATCATCTCCCCCAAGCTTATCCATAAGCGTGGTGGCATAAACAAAACAATATTTACATTTCCCGTTTCATTTGAAGCTCCAAAAGTCAAAGAAATAAAAATAAAAGCAAAAGAGGGAAGAAAGAGAGAAAGGGTATGAGATGGGATCGTTTTCGAACTTCTTTTCTCTTTTCTTTTCTTTTTCTCAAATTTTTTTCTTATTCTTTTCTTCTTTTCACTTTTTTTTATTTTTTTTTCAAATAACATATATACACAAATGATCCCAAATCAAAAGAGAAGGATACACAAGTATTTTTTTCTTTTTGGTTTTGGGAAATTTGGAGCATGGGATATAATAACTGGGGGATGCCAATAATAGAATTGCTAAGGGGAGATTCACCAATGAATTTAAAATAGAGAAATAATGTTCAAGATATGTGGAGAAAGAAATAAATGTATCTCTCGGTTCACTCTATAGGACGTGCATGACAACTTCAGCAGGGTAATTTAATCTACTCAGTTTAATCTCAAAAAGCAAAGTAGTCCATATATATCAATGCTAGCAAATATTCAATCAACCTGAAGTGAAGCGTACAAATAATGTAATAAGAATTGATATGAGAATAAGAAAGCAGTACTCCAGATATAAGCAATCAATGCGTGAATCTTGGTGTGTTTTCTACGATAGCATACATATGAATTATCAGACATCAGCTAATAATAGAATTTCATCCATTTTCATACGGAAAAAGAAGTGGGTTACTATTTCTAAATGCAAAGCAGAACATAGCATATGATATCAGAAACAAAAGCTATGACATGACAAAATTAGCATGCATATAGTGAAAAGCTAACACCACGTCATCGTCATCACAGAAAAATCATCTCTAGCAAAAGATGAAAGAAATAAAGATAAAGGAAAACAGAACTATTTACAATGCAGCACACAAAGAAAATAAGAAAAACGTGATGCATGGTAAAAAAAATGAAAAAGTGATGAAAAATGGGTGCAAGAGTGGAAAAACGTGAATAAAAACTAAAAATAAAGGCGATAAAAGCAAAAAGTGTGAGAACTCACTCCCCCAAGCTAAAGTGCACAGTGTCCTCAATGTGCAAAGTGTGGCACACTGAGAGACGTGAAATGGGTGGGGAGGGTGAGGATGCATGCATGATAAAAGAAAGGGAAAAATAAACAGAAAATATGATGCAGATGTGATGATGCAAAGATCAGAGTGATGCGGATATGTGTCACCAAAAGACTCTCCCTCTCTCCTAAAAAGATATAGAATGATATGAGCAAGGTAGGGACCAAAACAGTGTGTGGAGGAGGGGGGCATAAAATCTCCAGGACCAGCAGAGAATGGGCAGCATAACGACAAAAAAAGATCAATGGCATCAAGAGTGTGCCTAAGCTGGTGGTGCTACACCATCTCCGTCCTGTGGTGGAGGTGGAGGAGGAGGTGGTGGGTGTGGAAGCTGCTGGGTGAGTGGGTGTAGTGGAGGCAGTCGCGCCAGGATCTGATTCAGGCAAGCCTGAATATTGGGAAGCATGGCGACGCGTGACTGCACGGAGGAGACTGTGGCAGACAGAGCCCTAAATTCGCATCTGAGTCCACTCAATGCCCCCTCTAGAGCGCGAATGCTCTGAAGTAGAGTGTCGGGGGGAGGTTGTGCAGAAGGACGCACATGTCTATGCTGTGAAGGACGGGGCTGTCGGACACGGGCCGCGTATAGGATGGGGCCAGCAGGGTAGTGTGGAAAGGATGATGTGCTCACTAGTGGATGCCCAGCCTCAGTGTGAGGCTGGGACACTGGCTGGGACGAGGGGGCAGCAGTAGCAGTGGTGGAAGACAAAATCGGTGACGAGGCAGCAGGAGAGGTCAGTGACACAGAAGCGGGGACAGACGTCACGCCACTCTCGAAAAGGACAGCTACAGTGGAGACAGAAGGGTCGACCACTGGGGAGAAAGTGTAGGTCCCAAAAGGTGACACCCCAGCGGAGATCATACTAGATAGGGTCTCCACGACGGCAGCGAAGGAAGACTCGCCGCTCTCAAGAATAGTGGGTGGACGCTCGGGAAGAAGTGAGGAAATAGGCTCAACCGAGATAGGCACAGCAGTGGTGCGGGTGGTGGTAGACGTGGTGGATGACTCAGCAAGGGTACTCCTGACACCGACAGAAGTGTGGACAGAGGTACCGAAAGGTGTAGAAAGTGCAGGCTCGGGCTGAGGGATCACGGGGTTGACGGGTGCAAGTGGTGCCTGCTCAGCTCCCTCGGCCTCTAGCATGTAGGCGGCGGGGATCAGTAGATCCATCGCTGGAAGCCAGTCCACGTGTGCCGATCCTATATGTGTCCGAGCAGGGCTCGGGAGAACCATGTAATCGGCACCAAAGGGACCGTGCAACCATACCCAGTGCCACTGGCTGTGGGGATGAAGCATCTTCATCTGGGCCATAACATCAATCGAGAGTGAAGTGGGGCCCATGGCTCGTCGAAGGTCATCAGGTAGGTCCACGTCGGTCATCAGGGCTAGCAGAGTAATCAGACCGCCGCAGTAAATCGATGAGCGAGCGCCCACCGAAATGATGATGCGGTCTAAAAGCCAGCTAGCAATATCAATCTCAACGGCAGGGACCAGGTCGTCGCTACCCCTATCCAAAACTCTAGTGCGAGTCATTGCGTAGAGCATGTAGAGCTCAGGCGTAGACATCGTCCCAGGCTCGTACCTCGCTAGGAAGGTGGTCGCCATAAGGCGCTGGGCAATGCGGAGGCATGGGTGCAGGATGGCTGAGGCCTTGGCCCTACTAGGGTCAAAGCCAAGTGGTGAACCTGTGATCTGTGTCAAGAACATGGAAGTGTCGAATGATGGTGGTGGGATGTGCATGGGCGCGTAGGCACGGTCGGGGACATGGAAAGCGGGCCACTGGAAGAACGCACGAAGCATGTCGAGAGTGACTTCGCACTCTCGATCCATCAGGCGGAATGTGCATCCCCCAGTGGTCCGGTCAATCGAGCTCTGATTCGGGTTGAATATTGCGTATTTAACCCCCTAATTAGTCCTATGATGTGCCTATATAATACTTAATTGCTCTCTAATATGTGTGTATTTTGTACACCATTATTTATTAGAGAAATCACATTATTTGTGCACAAAACACGAATTCTATTAAGTATTTCTGCATTTTATATTTTTCTTAGCATCGTCTCGATCTCACGATTCCAACGACTATTTATTTGTATTTTTCTGAGATCTGTGCTAATTTCTATGAATTTTTGAATGCAGAATACCATTTAATTGAAGAAATACGCAAGAAATACGAAAATACGACGCACGAATCTTGACGCATTGCGCGGCATCCATCGGAAGCGCCATGTGGCCGATATCTGACCGCTCCCGCCTCATCGAACGGTGCTCAGCAAGCGACGACGTGGCTTATTCGTGTGCGTTGGATCAAAATCCTACGGCCAGCGTCTCTCCCGCTTTCGCACTAAGCAACCGGTGACGCGGCGCAATCTGAACCGCTGATCGAGCATCCAACGGCATCAATGAAGCGGCGACGCGGCGCTGTGTCGATCGTTGGATGATGATCCAACGATCTAGCGCGAAGCGGAGACGGGCGAAGAAGCGGTTGATTCTCAGCCGCCCGATCACCATCCGACGGTGCAAGATCAATCCGATTCGAACGCGGATCGTTCGACGCGAAGCGGGCGGTCGCGAATTTTGACGCCTACGTGGCGCGACCACGTTCGATCGCGCTACGATCCACGGCTAAGATTTGAAGCGATGGCGGGTTCGGGTTTTAAGTGATATTGGGTGCGAATTTGAACCCGTTTAGCCCCCAAAACCCGCAATGCTATTATATAAGCGTATTCCTAGGGTTTTTGGGGGAATTCTGGCGTATTTTGGGACTTTTGGAGCGGCTACTGTGCGTATTTCTCCAGGAGAAAATTCTGAAAATTTCCAGAGACTAGTCTTCCTATTCTCAGAGAGTTTTGGGTTCTAAAGAAGAGATTTGGTGATAATTTCTTGAACTTATACCCCGTATTTGGTGTATTTCTTTGTGTTTTGCTATCTAAACGATGTATTTTGCTATCAAATCTGATTTTTATTGCACCATGCGTGGCTAATCTCTTTGTGCTATGGTTGTGATGTAGTTAGGAGTATGTAGTTGCTAAATTTCATGTCTTTAGCCCTATTATCATGTTTAAATTGCTAGTAATGTTGATTTCTACAACGTATTTGATGGGTATTTGCTTATTGTCGGTATTGTGGATGTGCCCTATGGCTAGGCCCTGATAAGGCTAGCCAATTTGCGTTCTCTAATCTGAACTTATCGCTGCGATTATTGTTTAATGAAATCAACATTGTTAGTAATACGTTTAAGGCTATTTTGACTAGTTTTCATTGATTTATCTTCCGACGCCTTCACGCCTTGACTGGGTGAAGCGTCGTGTGACATTAAAAGACGTGAAATTTCAGCGACCATAAACTCCTAATGAACTCACAACCGTAGCATACTTATCTCATTGGATACCAAACTTTCGTGATACCGTAATACTTTTAGGAACCACTTTCTTTGCTACAAATCCTTACACTATTCTTCACCTTCACAAAGGTGGTTGTTTTCTTAACCGTATATTTTATTTGATTAGTTGAATTTGTGTTATCTCAGGTCGACTTGTCCCGAGGATTCGACTCTGGACTCTCCAGATACTACTTGCACGATCTCCTGCGCTTGGGAGTAAAGCTCACATTGTTTTGAGAGAGGCAAGTTTTTGGCGCCGTTGCCAGGGACAACGGTATATTTGATCCACATTTTCAGCTTTTCAGAGGAGTACTCGGTGAGATCCTTCCACTTTATAGCTTAGTTTTATTATTGAAAACAAAAAAAAATATCTCTTTGCTAGTTTATGTGACATAGGACCTCCACTTCACACAGATTGATAAGAATTGATAACATGGCTATTAATAACGAACAGCCTCTTGTACACCCACAAGAACTACCATTGAGTGCTACTTATATGCCCACTAGAGTTGCTTCTGAGTCATGCATTGTTTTGCCTGAGGGTGCTCATTCTTTTTCGCTTAAAACTGGGGTGATCCAGATCCTTCCCTCTTACCATGGAGAGGATAGGGAAAACCCTTACTTGCATATTAAAACGTTTGAAGAAGCATGCTCTACACAGTTGGATGGAAAAGTTCGTAATGATGTTGTTTATCTTAAATTTTTTCCATTCTCATTGAAAGACAAGGCAAAGAATTGGTTCAATGCATTGCCTCCTCGATCTATTACTTCTTGGCTAACCATGCAAACTGAGTTTCTGAAAAAATTCTTTTCTTTGGCCAGGACTCAAGCTTTAAAGAGGCATATCATGTCTTTTTCGTAGAAGGAAACTGAAGCATACGATCAAACTTTGGAAAGATTTAAGGAGCTTCTGTTGGCGTGCCCACATCACGGTTTTGACAAGGGACGCACCATTGGATTCTTTTACGATGGATTGCAGCCGAATACGAAGCAATATGTAGAGATGATGTGCAATGGAGCTTTCTTTGAGAAGACCCCGACGGAGGCTTGGGCATATTTGGAGAACATTGCAGAGAATGCAAGAAGATGGGAGCCACCTTCAGAATTTGACAGGTCCATGACTACACATCAAACAAAAGGTGGCTTGCAGACTTTGAAGCCTGAAGATGCATTGATGGCACAAGTGGAGGCATTGGTGACGCAAAAGCTACAAAATATTGATCTCAGAGCAGCAAAGGCAGTCACATCAGAGCCATACTGCGTCATATGCGAGAAGCCAGTTCATGATACTACCGTCTGCCCACTAATCCCAGCAATTAAAGAATTGGGCAGAAATCCAGAATCAGAGGTCAATTGGGTGGCAAATCAGGGCTACAACGCCAATTGGAAGAACCCATCAAACCAAGGAGGTGCTTCATATTAGCAGAAGCAGCAGACATCCACTCCCTATTACCATCCCAACCACTCCAACTATCAAGGAAAAAGGGAGAAGAATAATGAAATTCAGAGTCTCACTGCTGCAGTTCAACAGATGGCTCAGATGTAACAACAGCTCACAGAGAATTTTTCGAGATTTATAGCATCACAAGATAAAGGTAAATTACCTGCTCAGCCTATTGCAAATCCTAATACGAATCCCTCTTCTTCTTTTTCAGGAAACAACGTCAAACCATGTCAGGCGGTGACTACATTGCGTAGCGGACGTGAAATTGAAAAACCAGACATGCCTAGACATGAACAACCAGCAGAGGAGAAAGAGGAGGCACAAGCACCTGAAAGTTTGCAGGTTGAGGAAGAGGTAGCAGAAAAAGAGCCAGAACCATATGTACCTCCAGCTCCATTCCCACACAGACTTGCTCCACCATCAAAAGACAGGTATCAGGCAGAGATAAGAGATATCTTCAAGCAGGTAAAAATTAATATCCCATTACTTGATGCAATCAACCAAGTGCCTGTATATGCTAAATTTCTGAAGGAGCTATGCACTGTAAAGCGGAGTCTAAATGTGAAAAAGAAAGCATTCTTAACACAACAGGTAAGTGCAATGGTACAACATGACACTCCTCCTAAATATAAGGATCCAGGTTCTCCTACTATCCCATGCATTATAGGAACTAAGAAATTTGGAGATGCTTTACTTGATTTGGGATCTAGTGTTAATATTTTACCTTACTCTGTTTATGTTCAGCTTGGATTGGGGGAGCTGAAGACGACACCTGTGGTTTTACAGTTAGTAGACAGGTCGGTAAAAATCCCACAAGGATGCGTGGAGGATGTGTTGGTCCAGGTTGACAAATTCTATTATCCCGTGGACTTTATCGTCCTTGATATTCATGGGCCACAATCAGGTAATTGCACTCCGATTATATTAGGACGTCCATTCCTAGCAACTTGCAATGCTATGATAAATTGTAGGGATGGACAATTGAAGATAAGCTTTGGTAACATGAAACTTGAGCTGAACATTTTTAAATCATGTAAGTTACCTGCAAATGTTGATGACGTGAAAGAGGTATGCTTTATTGAGAGCTTAATCGAAGACTATTTTGATGCTAAGTATGAATGTTCATCCAATTTTATTGATTATAATTTCGAAGATATTGATGAATCTTATTTTGTGCAGGGCAAAAATGAAAGATCAAGGGATGCATGGGTGCCAAAGTTCGAGACATTGCTAGTGGAATTGCCACCACAACAACCTTCAGAGATTGAGCATCCAAAGCTGGAATTGAAGCCTCTGCCAGACTATTTGAAATACGCTTTCCTTGGAAAGGAGGAGACCTTCCCTGTGGTAATATCCTCTAAACTCACACCTGAACAAGAAAGTGCTTTGCTCGATGTGCTTAGGGAACACAAAGGGGCCATTGGATGGTCTATTGCGGACATTACAGGTATAAATCCCTTAATTTGCACTCATCATATTTATCTTGAGGATGATGCCAAACCTACATGTGAGATGCAACGTCGATTAAATCCAACATTGAAAGAGGTTGTTAAGGGGGAGATTCTTAAGCTACTTGCTGCAGGTATAATATATCCTATTTCAGACAGCAGGTGGGTTAGCCCCATACAGGTGGTTCCGAAGAAATCAGGCCTCACAGTGGTAAGAAATGAGAGTAATGAGCTTATACCGATGCGGACCACCATAGGTTGGAGGATGTGTGTTGATTACAGAAAGTTAAATGCTAAAACACGAAAAGATCACTTTCCATTACCTTTCATTGATCAAATCTTGGAAAGAGTAGCAGGTAACGAATTTTATTGTTTTCTAGATGGTTATTCTGGCTATTATCAGATAGAGATTGCTCCAGAGGATCAAGAGAAGACTACCTTCACTTGCCCCTTTGGAACTTTCGCTTTTAGGAGAATGCCTTTTGGATTATGCAATGCACCTGCTACTTTTCAGCGTTGCATGTTGAGTATCTTTAGCGATATGGTTGAGAGGATTATGGAAGTGTTTATGGATGATTTCTTTGTATATGGCACTTCATTTGAAAATTGTTTATCTAACTTAGCTCTTGTCTTGCACAGGTGTCAAGAGAAGAACCTGTTGTTAAACTGGGAAAAGTGTCATTTCATGACAACTGAAGGTTTGGTTCTTGGACGCCTAGTCTCCAAAGCAGGTATTCAGGTAGACAGAGCAAAAGTTGAGGTGATTGAGAAGTTGCCTACACCAAAATGTGTCAAGGACATACGATCCTTTCTAGGCCATGCAGGATTTTATCGAAGATTCATAAAGGATTTCAGCGCCATCTCCCGTCCCCTCTGCCACTTATTAACTTTAAATACTGATTTCATATGGACACAAGAGTGTCAAGTTTCATTTGATAAATTGAAGAACTCACTTGTTTCCTCCCCGATTTTGCAGGTTCCAGACTGGAGTATGCCATTTGAAATCATGTGTGATGCAAGTGACTACGCAATGGGGGCAGTGCTTGGGCAAAAGAAAGAGAAAGTTCCTTGTGTGATCTACTATGCCAGTAAAACGTTGAATGAAGCACAAAGGAACTATACTACTACGGAGAAGGAGTTGCTAGCGGTGGTGTTTGCATTGGAGAAATTCAGAAGCTACATATTGGGCTCACCTATTCTCATCTTTACAGATCATTCTGCACTAAAATATCTTTTATCTAAAAAGGATGCTAAACCTAGACTCATACGATGGATTCTTCTTTTGCAGGAATTCAATATTCAGATCAAGGATAAGAAGGGAGTTGAAAACAATGTCGCAGATCACCTTTCTAGATTGACGGTGGGAACAGAGTCGCCTACCATTCCATTGCGAGATTCCTTCCCAGATGAGCAGCTTTTCGCCATTTCTACCCTACCATGGTATGCAGATATAGCTAATTATTTGGTGACAGGTAGAACCCCTCCACATTGGTCTTCTTTAGATTTCAAACGCTTCAAGCATGAGGTAAAATCGTTCTATTTTGATGATCCTTATCTTTTTAAATACTGTGGAGACCAAATTGTAAGGAGATGTGTACCCGACCATGAGTTTGATAGTGTTTTACATTTTTGCCATGATGGGGTATGTGGGGGGCACTTTTCAGCTCACAAGACTGTTGCCAAAATTTTACAGAGTGGTTTTTATTGGCCTAGTATGTTTAAGGACGCTTATGCCTATTGTAAATCATGCGTGCGTTGTCAACAGTTGGGGGGAATTACCAAAAGAAACATGATGCCATTGAATCCCATGCTAGAAATAGAATTATTTGACTGTTGGGGTATTGATTTCATGGGGCCTTTTCCACCATCTTTTGGATATATATTTGTATTGGTTGCCATTGATTATGTTTCTAAATGGGTGGAAGCTATTCCTTGCAGGTCCAACGACGCTTCCATTGTGCTGAAATTTTTGAAAGAGAACATCTTCTCACGCTTTGGAGTGCCAAAGGCCATT
Organism: Scilla litardierei; assembly: GCA_030789695.1. Taxonomy (NCBI): domain Eukaryota; kingdom Viridiplantae; phylum Streptophyta; class Magnoliopsida; order Asparagales; family Asparagaceae; genus Scilla; species Scilla litardierei. The sequence goes on from CM061137.1 coordinate 84,486,517, forward strand.
ATCAGTGATGGAGGTTCTCATTTCTGCAATAGGCTCTTTGCAAATCTAATGAAGAAATTTGGGGTGACACATAAAGTTTCAACACCTTACCATCCTCAAACAAATGGGCAAGCAGAATTGGTGAACAAGGAAATCAAGAACATTCTTCAGAAAACAGTGAATCCAACACACAAAGATTGGAGTCTTCGCTTGCCTGAAGCTCTATGGGCCTACAGGACAGCATACAAGACTATCTTAGGGATGTCACCGTTTCGTTTGGTTTATGGAAAAAAATTGCCATCTTCCTGTTGAATTAGAGCATAAATCTTTTTGGGCAATTAAAACACTTAATTTGCTTGATGACTCATCAAATGTTTCTCGTAAATTGCAGATCATGGAGCTTGATGAGATACGACGTGAGGCATATGAAAATGCAAAGCTCGCAAAAGAAAGGATGAAAGCTGTGCACGACAAGATGATCCTTCGAAAGGAATTCAAAAGTGGAGACAATGTTCTGTTGTACAATTCAAGGCTCCATATATTTCCAGGAAAGCTGCGCTCAAAATGGATGGGACCATACTTTGTCAAAGAAGTCTTTTCACATGGAGCGGTGGTCTTAGTGAATGAAAAGGATGGCCATGAATTCAAAGTCAATGGACAACGTCTGAAACACTTTCAAGAGCTTTGGGCCAGAGAGGATACCACCATTGACCTCACAGATCCACCTTCGGGTGGTAACTAATCAGGTGTGTTCTTTCCATGATTCCCTCTCCTTAACATTGAGGACAATGCTTATTCTAAGTTGGGGGGAGGGTATAAACTTTTAGGATTTTTATTTTTATTTTTATTTTTATTTTATTTTTTTTATTTTAGTAGTTCCCTTTTAAAATATTTTTTTAAACATAAAATGGGATTGAGTCAAGATTTATCGCCAATGCTTATTACACCTAGATATGATCCTCAAGTGATGACAATTCTCGAAGTCTATTCACCACTGTTCACATATGATTTATTTTCCTCCACCGCTATTGTTACATATTTCATTCTCATTCGACATGAATGCTAGTACTCATGGTAAATCTCTGTTAATATATCTCTATGGTAGGATTGAATGATGACTTAACTAATCTTGAAGTTATGAATTAGCAAGTCGTATGCTTTCAATGGAACACACCATCACAAAATGACTGGGGCATTGTTTTTTTTATCTCATATTCATTGCTATTTGCATGCTTTGTGTGATCTTGGGTGAAAGTCTACACTGTCTTTTGAAATGATTAGGATAACCCATTCTTGTGAAAGAATAAAGAAAAGGAAGCTATCTTGCTAAGTTACTTATGCACGCACAAAAGAAAGAATGAAATAAGATGAATAAAGAAAAATGTATGGACGAATAAATGTGTCATTAAAGAAATAACTTGGTTGGCTCGATTAGTACAGTCCGAGGGGTCCTTCTTGGCCTAATGCCCTATTATCGTCTGATTTGGGAGCCATTGACTGGAACCTCGATCATTTGATGGAGTGATCCAAGTTATACATTTTTTCTGCAAATGTTGCTTGATGCGCGTTACGCAGAACCAATAAAATGAGAAAAGAAGAGCAAGAAAAGGTGTGCATCATTAGCAAGGCAAGAGAACTTCCAAAGCTTAAAGAAAGCACAAGATATGGTGTGATTTCCTATGAATGAAATTGACATGTGTATGTCTTGATGCCAATCTATTTTTGCTTGTTTTGCATGATACATCTACGCTCCAAGTTGTAAACTTTGATTGAAAGGTGTGAGCCATTGATTTTGCATACCATTCGCTATGAAGTAATGTAAAGTGAGGTTAAGTTGATTTAATGACCATTTTAGAGATACTTGCTTTTCATTGTAAACCCATGAGTACCATTATATAATGAGCATGAAATCTTAGCATTAGTGTGTGGACATTTTCTTTCGTCTTTGTAGTATGGGGATGAATGATTTGAGACCTGATAAGGTGATCTAGGTGTATACTTGATATCGTATCTCGCTCATTTTGCTAGAGACTAGCAAAACGCTAGTTGGGGGGTGTGATTCGGGTTGAATATTGCATATTTAACCCCCTAATTAGTCCTATTATGTGCCTATATAATACTTAATTGCTCTCTAATATGTGTGTATTTTGTACACCATTATTTATTAGAGAAATCACATTATTTGTGCACAAAACACGAATTCTATTAAGTATTTCTGCATTTTTATATTTTTCTTAGCATCGTCTCGATCTCACGATTCCAACGACTATTTATTTGTATTTTTCTGAGATCTGTGCTAATTTCTATGAATTTTTGAATGCAGAATACCATTTAATTGAAGAAATACGCAAGAAATACGAAAATACGACGCACGAATCTTGACGCATTGCGCGGCATCCATCGAAAGCGCCACGTGGCCGATATCTGACCGCTCCCGCCTCATCGAACGGTGCTCAGCAAGCGACGACGTGGCTTATTCGTGTGCGTTGGATCAAAATCCTACGGCCAGCGTCTCTCCCGCTTTCGCACTAAGCAACCGGTGACGTGGCGCAATCTGAACCGCTGATCGAGCATCCAACGGCATCAATGAAGCGGCGACGCGGCGCTGTGTCGATCTTTGGATGATGATCCAACGATCTAGGGCGAAGCGGAGACGGGCGAAGAAGCGGTTGATTCTCAGCCGCCCGATCACCATCCGACGGTGCAAGATCAATCCGATTCGAACGCGGATCGTTCGACGCGAAGCGGGCGGTCGCGAATTTTGACGCCTACGTGGCGCGACCACGTTCGATCGCGCTACGATCCGACGGCTAAGATTTGAAGCGATGGCGGGTTCGGGTTTTAAGTGATATTGGGTGCGAATTTGAACCCGTTTAGCCCCCAAAACCCACAATGCTATTATATAAGCGTATTCCTAGGGTTTTGGGGGGAATTCTGGCGTATTTTGGGACTTTTGGAGCGGCTACTGTGCGTATTTCTCCAGGAGAAAATTCTGAAAATTTCCAGAGACTATTCTTCCTATTGGGTTCTAAAGAAGAGATTTGGTGATAATTTCTTGAACTTATACCCCGTATTTGGTGTATTTCTTTGTATTTTGCTATCTAAACGATGTATTTTGCTATCAAATCTGATTTTTATTGCACCATGCGTGGCTAATCTCTTTGTGCTATGGTTGTGATGTAGTTAGGAGTATGTAGTTGCTAAATTTCATGTCTTTAGCCCTATTATCATGTTTAAATTGCTAGTAATGTTGATTTCTACAACGTATTTGATGGGTATTTGATTATTGTCGGTATTGTGGATGTGCCCTATGGCTAGGCCCTGATAAGGCTAGCCAATTTGCGTTCTCTAATCTGAACTTATCGCTGCGATTATTGTTTAATGAAATCAACATTGTTAGTAATACGTTTAAGGCTATTTTGACTAGTTTTCATTGATTTATCTTCCGACGCCTTCACGCCTTGACTGGGTGAAGCGTCGTGTGACATTAAAAGACGTGAAATTTCAGCGACCATAAACTCCTAATGAACTCACAACCGTAGCATACTTATCTCATTGGATACCAAACTTTCGTGATACCGTAATACTTTTAGGAACCCCTTTCTTTGCTACAAATCCTTACACTATTCTTCACCTTCACAAAGGTGGTTGTTTTCTTAACCGTATATTTTATTTGATTAGTTGAATTTGTGTTATCTCAGGTCGACTTGTCCCGAGGATTCGACTCTGGACTCTCCAGATACTACTTGCACGATCTCCTGCGCTTGGGAGTAAAGCTCACATTGTTTTGAGAGAGGCAAGCTCAGGACCTCTAGTGTCGGATGGATATAGGTATCCGCCGAAACAGCAAGAAAATCATGCCATCCCACGTTGTCGTACAATGTGAGTATCCCCTCTAGTACCCTTAGGCAGTCAAGGTCTGCTAAGTGTGCAAACCTAGAGGGCACTATCGAGCGCTGGGCAATACGCTCAAATCGGACGCGCTGTGCGTCGTTTCTGAACGTGATCCCCAGCGGCCCGACAGCGGGAGCCGGTGGAGGGATAGGATCGGCTGGGATAGGCTATGTGGGTGGTGGTGGCGGTGGCAGGCTAGGTGGAGGGGAGTCCTCCCTAGCGTGAGAGGGACCGGGGTCATCGGTCCGCCTCCGCTTAGGGGTGGATCTCATTGTGCGTGGCCTAGTACGGGGTGGCATGTGTGCCGCGAGTGCTCACCCAACAAAAATAATATGCGACGTGCTAAATAATGGAACGAATGTACATGAACACGCCACGAGATCAAATCAGCCAATGAGTGCGAAGAACGCCGCATCCATGAAGCTAAAAGCGCGTCCAAGAGCTCCCCAAAACTCCCCCAAGATAGCATGTAAATAAAACAATGATATCAGCGGATAATATTCGAAATACATGGGGGAGATGGGGTATAATAGATAGATAAAAGAATTAATTTGATTTTTGGGCTCAACGGGTCTACGGATCGAGAAAAACAAGGAGAAAATAGGATATCGGGGCAAACCGAGGCGATATGGGAAAAACCGAGGCGACGCCGGTGAGGTAGAAGGTGGCTGGCGGTCGGAGTAGGGAGGGGAGGTCGGTCGCGGGTCGGTCAGGGGTGATTCGGGCGTGGAGGATGTCGCATCGGGCGAGGGATGTGAAGCAGCACGAAAGCTCGTGCGAAATCGGGGATTTTTGGGGTTTTAGAAAATCGCGCCCGCTCCCGACCTTATATATAAATTGTTACGACTCGGCCGAGTGGAAATGTCACTCAGCCGAGTGCGTAAACAAAAGAAATTTTGAAAATCTCATTTCCACTTATGACTCGGCCGAGTGGCTTTTGTTCACTCGGCCAAAGGGAGAAAACTCCTTCGGCCGAGGGGCACTGCCACTCGGTAATTTTTTAGGTTAGGAGGGTATCTGTTTCACTCGGCCGATGTGATTTCTGCACTCGGCCGAGTGGCGGTTAGTACTGAAATGCACAAAAAAGACAGAGAGTTGGTTCTGCAGACTTCTCTGGTTGGTGCCCCACTCGGCCGAATGGGGTCCTTTGCTCGGCCGAGTCGCATATGATACTTGGCCGAGTGACGTGCTGTTTTCTGTTTCGGGGCTCTGTTTTCGTTCTACTCTCTGTTTTTCTTCCTCCAGTTGGTTTCTTCCTCCTCCTAAGGCCTGAACGCATTATTGGAGTGCTCTTCCTTGCCTCTATCGTCCTCTTATGATTGATCTCCTTCTTTCCTTCTCTTGTTATGAAAAATAGGACCCGTTGTCACGATTTTTATGGGCAAAAAGACTCTAAAAACTAACAAAAGTCTAAACCAAAAATGAAAATCAAATAAAAATAAAAATAATGCAAAGACCGTCGGGTTGCCTCCCGACAAGCGCTCGTTTAAGGTCTTGAGCTCGACCCCTTTGGATTTTCAATTTAGCGCGGGATGTTGGGTGCATATGAGATGCACCCGTCGAATTTGCCGGGAAGACCGCTCGGATTTGGATCGTGGTGGTGCATGGCCTTCCTCAGCGCCCCTTCATCATGGGCAATGTTGGGGGATGGATCCCCCAATCTTGAGCTTGTTCCGGTCCTTGGCTTCACCGGTGACACCGATCTTCAAATCGGTGGACCTTTCTTCAGATTCTTCAATGTTGAGAGCTTGCAAAGCTCTCGTATTCTCGCGACATCAGCGTCACCATCATCATTCACCGTGGAGCTATTGTGAGAGTCCTCCAATGTCTCTTCTTCGCTCAAATCTTGGCTTTCTTCAAAGCCGTCATCATGGAGTGCACCGATGGAGTGGGGGATAGCCTCTTCAATGACCTTATCAAGGAGGTATGAAAGATCGTCCGGCCGTCCCTTGAGTAGATATATTCTACTTACTTCGCCCATGGGGACTCTTTCGGAATAGCGCTTGAGTCTTTGTCCATTTACTTTGAATGTGGCTCCGTCTTTGCCTTCCAACTCAAAGGCTCCTCACGGTTGTATGTGCTTGATGGTAAAAGGTCCGGACCACCGTGATCTCAACTTCCCGGGGAATAGTCGGAGTCGGAAATTATATAGCAAGACTTTTTCTCCGACCTCGAAGTCCGTGACAGTTATGCGTGCGTCGTGAAGAATCTTGGTTCTTTCTTTGTAAATTCTTGAGCTCTCGTAGGCATCTCTTCTAATCTCGTCAAGCTCATTGATGTCTAAGAGTCGCCTCACCGCCGCACTCTTATAGTCATAATTGAGGGTCTTGATGGCCCAATATGCGTGGTGCTCCAAATCTACCGGCAAGTGACAAGCTTTCCCATAAACAAGTCGGAACGGTGTGGTGCTAATGGGAGTGCAAAAGGCCGTGCGATATGCCCATAGGGCGTCATTTAGCTTCATAGACCAATCCTTTCTAGATCTATCCACGGTCTTTTCAAGAATCTGCTTGATTTCCCGGTTCGAAACCTCCACTTGCCTGCTCATCTGAGGGTGGTAGGCCATGCCAATCCTATGGTTTACCCCGTACTTTTTCAACATGGCTTCAAATTTGTTTTCTATAAAGTGGCTTCCCCCGTCGCTTATCAAAGTACGAGGCACCCCAAAGCGTGGGAAAATATTTTGCCTGAAAAACTTGGAAACAACTCTCGCATCATTGGTAGGGGTGGCGATGGCTTCTACCCATTTGGAGACATAGTCCACAGCCAATAAGATACTAGTCATAACCCGTGCCCGCGGGCACGGTTCATTTACGATTTTCACTCGCAAAATCTTTGTTACCTAAAAATTATTTTCATAGCCAAAATTTAAAAGAACAACAAATTATCATAAAATTATTTAGCGGCACGGACGCCTTCGATGCGGAACAACAAATTCGACGCATGCGCCTTTGACACAGAACAACAAATTTGGCGTGGACGCCTTCGGCGTGGAACAACAAATTCGGCGCAGACGCATTCGATATAGAACAACAAATTCGACGTGGGCGCCTTTGGTGTGGAATAACAAATTCGGTGTAGTACAACAATTTCGGCACGGGCGCCTTTGGCGCGGAACAACAAATTAGCGTAAAAAAATTTAACCCGTGCCTGCGGGCACAGTTCATTTAAGATTTTCCCTCGCGAAATCTTTGTTACCCAAAAAATTATTTCCATAGCCAAAATTTAAAAGAACAAATTAGCGTAAAAATATTTAGTAGCACGTGCACCATCGGCGTAGATGCCTTTGGTGCGGAACAACAAATTCGGTGCAAGCACCTTCGACATAGAACAACAAACTCGGCATAGGTGCCTTCGACGCGGAACAACAATTTCGGCATAGAAAAATTTCGACATGGACGCCTTCGATGCGGAACAACAAATTAGCATAAAAATTTTAGCAGAGGCGCATTTGGCACGGACGTCGTCGGTGTAAAACAACAATTTCGGTGTGGGTGCCTTCGACGCGGAACAAATTAGCATAAAAATTAGCAGGCCACGCCATCGGCACGGGCACCATCGAACTTCAGTATATTTAACCGATCTAAAAATACGACATCCCAAATTTAAATTATATTTAGACAATACATTTGGCATCCCAAATTTGTTTATTAAAAAATTCGAGTACAGTTTAAATACATGTTTAACCAAGAAGGAAATTTCCTTCATATGTAGCCGATACCCATTTTACTCCTACCTAAAAATGACTCAAACTTTGTTTAATTATAAGTATGAGCACTGTCTGATTGATTATGTTTGTGAACGCAGCATGCATGCCAACAAAAAACAATTAGTGCAAAGACCATTGTAGGGTTCATCACTGACAATCTTACTATTGATACCAACAAAATACTCAAGTACCATATTCAGATTTCCCTCCACTATCAGAATCGGCTGCCTGCCATGCAAACATGCAAGCGCACATATATATCTCTACAACAATATGCTATAAAAACAAACTGGCTAGTTTTCACTCAACAACACAATTTCAATTGAGCTGAAGCTAGTTGTGTCATTGTATTGGCACTTCTGCGTAAAACAATCATGTTCTCATCAATGAAACATGTTGACCAGCACCTACTCCTTCCCATTACCCTTAAAATCACATGAATGACTAACAACCTTATTCCAAATCTCGGCCCTACAAAATGATAAACATATACTACAAAGATCCTCACAACCAAATAGAAGTTGCAGCCAAACTAATCCTTTATGAACCTTTAAAGGAAAGACCAACAGAACTTCTCAAAATGAACATAACACTATAGACATTATAATAATCAAACACACATATACATTAATCAAATGAAACAAATCCCAAATTTACAGAATCTCCGCGTCTAAGCCTGTAGCAGCAGATCATCAGAACCTTCACATCCCCACCCCTCATCTCAGAAGATTGACGTTTATAATTTTTTATACAAATAGCTACAAAATTGAAAGCTCCTTGAATCTTCTTGCTAATAATGAACATGGCAATGAGTCAATGACTCACTTTTTTTCCTATAATCTCTAATTCTCTATCCATTCATTTGGGGGACATAAAAATAACAAAAACCCCAAACCCATCTAATCCTAAGCACTGAAAAAGCCTGTCAGAAAAAGCGATCTTTTCAATAAATCCATCATCACCTCCATCTTCCTCACAAAACCCATCAGCAAGTTGCAATCTTTCCAAGAAACCCATCAGAAGAGGAAAAATTGGCATAGATTCATTCTCACATATTCAAAAAGCTACAAAATTAAAAACCCCATCAAAAAATGAGCAAATCCTCACATGGCTGATTCATGCTCACAGATTCAAAAAGCTACAAATTTGAAAGCTCACAGAATTAATCTTTATCCTCACAAAATTGAAAGCTCACGGAATTCATGCTCACAGATTCATGAATCTTTTTGCTACAAATGAACATGGCAATGAGTCAATGACTCAGTCTTTATCCTATAATCTCTTAACAAAAACCCAGAACACATCAGCAAGTGAAAAATCCAGTCAGAAGAAGCAATCTTTCCAATAAATCCATCATCTTCCTCACAAAACCCATCTGCAAGTTGCGAAAAAATTAGCAAATCCTCACAACGATCTTTTTAGGCATTTTAGATGCACTCTTATTTTTTTCTCCTTCAGCTTGCTCTAAATTACCATGTATAGATGTACATCTCTTGGCATTATATTATTCCTGCAAATATCTAACTAAATACTTTCCAGATCACTGGCATGTGCAATTCAGTGCAAGTCATTAAAAATAATCTGGCGAAACCTATGAAGACCACTAATCAGGATATAGAATTTGGCAGGGCCTCCGTAGTGAAGCTGAAGTCTTGTAAGTGGCTTGCAAGCATGGCATTGTCATGAGAGAAGGAGATGGGTTCTGGATAAATGTAGACTTCTTCAAAAAAATAACTGAACTGATATCAAGATCGCCGATCGCCATTCCAGCAGACACGCCAAGAAGACGCAAAAGAACATAGAACTTTATATAATACCCGCTTATTTCAAAAGCTCATGGTTCAATCATTTAACTATTTTAGGTTCTTCGATAGGCAAATAAAATTGAGCACATGATCTCGTGTCTGCTTTTTGGAGGATTGCAGTGTCCAACATCACATACTCATGTAAGTACATGTAGATCTGTGTGTCTGCATCTACAAATCATTGGTTACAAATATTATATGTCAAGAAATGCATGACGAAGTCAGCAACCTGCTGTGATTAAAAGCATCTGTATATTTCCATACAGACTGCTAAATAAGGTAAACATTCTATCAATGGCAACTAATTGGCACCAAACACAATGACTATGACATACAATAGGTCATCTGAAAGTTCATGTAGCATGAATGTTTAAGTATTAAGGTAGGGCATCAGAGAAGTTATTTTGTGGATTTGTTACCTTAGTGATGAAATTCAACTGTTAAATGATCATGTTGCACTTCGAAAGAAAGAACTGTGTTTCAAGTTTCAACAAAGACTAACAAACAACTCCACATATGTTGAACTCAGACGGAAAAAAAAGTACGCATATCTGGTGTAATATTCTAGCTAGGTCAGATGGAAAAAAAGTAGGCATATCAGATGCTGAACTCGGACAGAAAACAATTGACATCCTTGCCACAACACACTAACTCTTACAAAGAAAAACTGGGAAGCCCCTTTATTGAACCAAGAAACACTGACATTCCCTCTGGAAAGTTGTGCAGATTAATACCTGCAACTTACAAAAGAAACATATTCATCATTAGAAACCAGAAAAAAAGGAAGTTTTGGTTACCTAAAATCGTAGAGGAAGAGGAGGGTTTTCTGATCAGCCTGAAATTGACACACACAAAAAACTAAAAGATAGGAGACAATACCAGAGGATTGAGAGATAGAGAGAGAGAGAGAGGGTAATTTGGTTACTATTTTTACGGCTTGGATGAGTTGGAGAATGGGATCGAAGCCTTCGATCTTCTCAGAGTGCCACTCCACTCCTTGTTGATGATGCGTAGATTCAGATGTGCCCATTTTTTTGCTGCTGAGGTTTTTTGGGGAAGGAAGGAAGGAGGGAGGGAGGGAGGGAGATAGAGAGAGGATTTGTTAGATCCTGCCACTCAGTTAGATCATGGCTGCCATATGAAGCAGACCCAATAATTTGTTGGCCCTTTGATCATCAAATACTGGATTTAAAAGAGACTGAAAAAATCAGAAAGACCTGTATATGGTCGATCAATTGTTGGGTCACTCCAAATTCTTCGAGATAAGCTCCATCATCTTCTCGATCTGCTTTTCGGTGATGATTCTTTGTGATTTCGCTGGCTGAGCCTCCACCGTCAAAGGTAAGGGCGATGATGTAAGCTGAATCAAGTCAGTCATCCGTTGATCACAGCTTCGTGAGACCATCCACCGGCGGAGCGCGAGAGAAGTCGACGGGCGCAGCAACGGGCTCATCGTCGAGGCCGATAAAGAACGGATCCTCGAGCAGCTCGGAGGCGGAGGGCCTGGCCCTCGGAGTTCCGATGCACCGTTCAATGAAGGCCCTGGTCTCGAGGTCCCTCACCTTCCCCATGGCCACCGGCATCGCCCCGGACGTCACCTTCTTGTAGATCTTGGCGATGCTGTCGCATTCACTGTAGGGTATTTCGAGGGTGACCATCAGCGGAGTATGTATGTCGAACCCTTAAATGAAAGGGGATCGAAAGGCACTTGCGACAAACCCTTTAATTTCCAGGCCAGACAGAGTTCCCTAAGGGTTTCAAACCCTCAGATAGAGGAAGACGAATAAACACATGGGATTAATTCACAAAATCGAACCCAAAAAAGAAAAGAAAATGGATGTGGATGTGGATTGAATCATACCAGTAGTGAGAGCTTTGATCGTGTCGGCCCTCCCACTTGGAAATCCTTGACCACGTCCTCGGTAGAGCGTGCATGGCAGAGGAAAACTTAAAACTTTGGGGATTTTCCACAAAGTTCCCTAGGGTTTGGGGGAGATAGGAAGACGCAGCAATTTCAGGGGAAGAGAGCAGATTTGAGACAGAGTTAATGTCTCTTTTCCTTTTGCTTACAATTTATTTTTCTTGGGAACCAGCGAAGATGGGTGGGATCTAGCTGTGCGATCCGAGTGAGTTGTGTTGATGTATATCTGGCCATTCATTTATGGCAAATTGAACGGACATGATTTGCTCTAGGGTTTAACCAAGGATTCAACCAAATCCTAAATAATTCTAACCATTGATTTCCCAAGATTAAATCCCAACCGTCTTTTATCTACCCCTTTGTCCTAGTCAGCTTGTCCTAGTCAGCCCTAGGATTCAAAAACTCTGTCAAATCCTCACAACGATCTTTTTAGGCATTTTAGATGCACTCTTATTTTTTTCTCCTTCAGCTTGCTCAAAATTACCATGTATAGATGTACATCTCTTGGCATTATATTATTCCTGCAAATATCTAACTAAATACTTTCCAGATCACTGGCATGTGCAATTCAGTGCAAGTCATTAAAAATAATCTGGCGAAACCTATGAAGACCACTAATCAGGATATAGAATTTGGCAGGGCCTCCGTAGTGAAGCTGAAGTCTTGTAAGTGGCTTGCAAGCATGGCATTGTCATGAGAGAAGGAGATGGGTTCTGGATAAATGTAGACTTCTTCAAAAAAATAACTGAACTGATATCAAGATCCCGATCGCCATTCCAGCAGACACGCCAAGAAGACGCAAAAGAACATAGAACTTTATATAATACCCGCTTATTTCAAAAGCTCATGGTTCAATCATTTAACTATTTTAGGTTCTTCGATAGGCAAATAAAATTGAGCACATGATCTCGTGTCTGGCTTTTTGGAGGATTGCAGTGTCCAACACCACATACTCATGTAAGTACATGTAGATCTGTGTGTCTGCATCTACAAATCATTGGTTACAAATATTATATGTCAAGAAATGCATGACGAAGTCAGCAACCTGCTGTGATTAAAAGCATCTGTATATTTCCATACTGACTGCTAAATAAGGTAAACATTCTATCAATGGCAACTAATTGGCACCAAACACAATGACTATGACATACAATAGGTCATCTGAAAGTTCATGTAGCATGAATGTTTAAGTATTAAGGTAGGGCATCAGAGAAGTTATTTTGTGGATTTGTTACCTTAGTGATGAAATTCAACTGTTAAATGATCATGTTGCACTTCGAAAGAAAGAACTGTGTTTCAAGTTTCAACAAAGACTAACAAACAACTCCACATATGTTGAACTCAGACGGAAAAAAAAGTACGCATATCTGGTGTAATATTCTAGCTAGGTCAGATGGAAAAAAAGTAGGCATATCAGATGCTGAACTCGGACAGAAAACAATTGACATCCTTGCCACAACACACTAACTCTTACAAAGAAAAACTGGGAAGCCCCTTTATTGAACCAAGAAACACTGACATTCCCTCTGGAAAGTTGTGCAGATTAATACCTGCAACTTACAAAAGAAACATATTCATCATTAGAAACCAGAAAAAAAGAAAGTTTTGGTTACCTAAAATCGTAGAGGAAGAGGAGGGTTTTCTGATCAGCCTGAAATTGACACACACAAAAAACTAAAAGATAGGAGGACAATACCAGAGGATTGAGAGATAGAGAGAGAGAGAGGGTAAATTTGGTTACTATTTTTACGGCTTGGATGAGTTGGAGAATGGGATCGAAGCCTTCGATCTTCTCAGAGTGCCACTCCACTCCTTGTTGATGATGCGTAGATTCAGATGTGCCCATTTTTTTGCTGCTGAGGTTTTTTGGGGAAGGAAGGAAGGAGGGAGGGAGGGAGGGAGATAGAGAGAGGATTTGTTAGATCCTGCCACTCAGTTAGATCATGGCTGCCATTTGAAGCAGACCCAACAATTTGTTGGCCCTTTGATCATCAAATACTGGATTTAAAAGAGACTGAAAAAAATCAGAAAGACCTGTATATGGTCGATCAATTGTTGGGTCACTCCAAATTCTTCGAGATAAGCTCCATCATCTTCTCGATCTGCTTTTCGGTGATGATTCTTTGTGATTTCGCTGGCTGAGCCTCCACCGTCAAAGGTAAGGGCGATGATGTAAGCTGAATCAAGTCAGTCATCCGTTGATCACAGCTTCGTGAGACCATCCACCGGCGGAGCGCGAGAGAAGTCGACGGGCGCAGCAACGGGCTCATCGTCGAGGCCGACAAAGAACGGATCCTCGAGCAGCTCGGAGGCAGAGGGCCTGGCCCTCGGAGTTCCGATGCACCGTTCAATGAAGGCCCTGGTCTCGAGGTCCCTCACCTTCCCCATGGCCACCGGCATCGCCCCGGACGTCACCTTCTTGTAGATCTTGGCGATGATGTCGCATTCACTGTAGGGTATTTCGAGGGTGACCATCAGCGGAGTATGTATGTCGAACCCTTAAATGAAAGGGGATCGAAAGGCACTTGCGACAAACCCTTCAATTTCCAGGCCAGACAGAGTTCCTTAAGGGTTTCAAACCCTCAGATAGAGGAAGAAGAATAAACACATGGGATTAATTCACAAACTCGAACCCAAAAAAGAAAAGAAAATGGATGTGGATGTGGATTGAATCATACCAGTAGTGAGAGCTTTGATCGTGTCGGCCCTCCCACTTGGAAATCCTTGACCACGGCCTCGGTAGAGCGTGCATGGCAGAGGAAAACTTAAAAGACGTAGTCCACGGCCAATAAGATATACTTGTTACCATTGCTTGACGGAAATGGTCCCATGAAGTCCACTCCCCAACAATCAAATAGCTCAATTTCTAGAATGGGCCTCATCGGCATCTCATTTTGTTTGGAAATATTCACGGTCCGTTGGCATCTATCGCACCCCTTGACGAAGTCGTGCGTGTCTCTGAACATGGTCGGCCAAAAGAATCCACTCTGCAATATCTTAGCGTTAGTCTTAGAAGCGGCGTGATGTCCCCCGCATGGCATACCATGACAATGCAATATGATGGAGGTGGCCTCTTCCTTAGAAATACATCTCCGAATAACCCCATCCTTGCATATCTTAAATAGATACAGATCTTCCCAGAAATAGCTACGGACTTCATGCATAAATCTCCTCTTTTGCTGTGTGGGCATCCCGCATGGTTTAATCCCACAAGCTAAGTAATTGACAAAGTCCACATACCAAGGAACTTCCCCGGGCCTTACGGCGTTTAGCCTCTTATCAACAAAGGCGTCATCGATGGGCAAGCTCTCGTCCTCCCAATCACGAATAAGCCTAGATAAATGATCCGCTATAATGTTGTCCGTACCCTTCTTATCTCTGATTTCCAAATCAAACTCTTGCAATAGAAGTATCCACCTAATCAACCTAGGTTTGGCCTCTTTCTTGCTTAGAAGATACTTCAATGCCGCATGGTTGGCGTAGACAATTACCTTGGATCCAAGGAGATATGAGCTGAACTTTTCAATGGAATAAATGACCGCTAGTAGCTCTTTTTCCGTAGTTGTATAATTTTTCTGTGCGTCATCCAACATTTTGCTTGCATAGAATATTGCATGAAGCTTTCTGTCTTTCCTTTGTCCCAATACCGCCCCAATAGCTTGGTCACTTGCATCACACATGAGCTCAAAGGGAAGGCTCCAATCCGGTGGTTGTATGATGGGTGCAGAAATTAGTGCTTCCTTCAATGTATTGAACGCTTGCAAGCATACACCTGAAAAAACTGAAATCCTTGATGCTGAAAAAACAAACGGGGCATCTTTAGCAAGCAAGGAGGTAAGGGGTCGGGCAATCAAGGCGAAATCCTTGATAAAGCGGCGGTAAAACCCCGCATGACCTAGAAAGCCCCCAATGCCCTTAACATTAATAGGAGGAGGGAGTTTCTCGATTACCTCAATCTTCGCCTTATCAACCTCAATCCTTCTTGAGGAGACAAGGTGCCCAAGCACTATCCCTTCGGTGACCATGAAGTGACATTTCTCCCAATTATGAGTAAGATTATTTTGTTGACATCTTTTAAGAACTTTGGTAAGATTAGCCAAACAAGAATCAAACTCACTTCCATAAACTGAGAAATGATCCATGAAAACTTCCATAATATTTTCAATATAGTTGGAAAAGATGGAGGTCATGCACCTCTGAAAGGTGGCGGGTGCATTACAAAGACCAAAGGGCATTCTACGGTAGGCGTAAGTGCCATAGTGACAAGTAAAAGTAGTCTTTTCTTGGTCATCTTCATGCAAAGGGATTTGGAAAAACCCCGAATACCCATCCAAATAACAAAAGTATTTATGTTTAGCAAGGCGTTCGAGCATTTAGTCAATGAAGGGTAATGGGTAATGTTCTTATCGGGTGGCTTTATTTAGTTTTCTATAATCAATGCACATCCGCCATCCCGTGATAGTGCGTGTATAAATGGGCTCTCCTTTATCGTTTTTTATAACGGTCATCCCCCCTTTCTTGGTGACAACGTGAACGTGGCTAACCCATCTACTGTCTGAGGTTGGATAAATAATGCCGGCCTCAAGCAATTTAAGGATTTCCTTTTTGACTACCTCCTTCATATTCTGGTTCAACCGCCTTTGAGGATCAATGGAAGTGGCCTCAGTGATTTCCAAGTGGATCTTATGCGTGCATAGCCTAGGGATTATTCCCTTAAGATCCAAGATAGTGTATCCAAGGACATCCTTATGGTCCCTAAGAACTTCTAATAGTTTTTCAAGTAGATCATGGCCCAGGTGGGCATTAACAATCACCGAAACGGTCAATTTACTACCCAAGAAAGCATACCTTAGATTCTGTGGTAATTGTTTAAGCTCTACCTCAAGAGATGTCGTACCCTCTGCTTCATCAGCTTGTGTGAGTTTGGCTTCTCCTTCAACATCTGAGTTTAGCTCATGTTCGGGTGGTGCACTCTTGAGTAGAGGTTCAGATTCGCTTCTTGGTGAGGACGGTGCATCTGAATAGACACTGCACAATTCCGTGTGGGCATCGATCGGACCTCCACTTTGCTCCGGTTCATTCCTGAGACCAAGAGATATGTCAGTTAATCCATAAATGCAGGAGTGGGGGTCATAGAG
This sequence comes from Scilla litardierei, assembly GCA_030789695.1. Classification (NCBI taxonomy): domain Eukaryota; kingdom Viridiplantae; phylum Streptophyta; class Magnoliopsida; order Asparagales; family Asparagaceae; genus Scilla; species Scilla litardierei. Next base: position 84,502,963 of record CM061137.1, read on the forward strand.
CGCACTTCCCTGAATATCGGTATGTCCAGTGGATTCCTCGGGGATGTAGCACTTCTCGATGCATGTTCTGCTGTCTTAGAAATATATCTTGTCGTCTCTCACATCAACTCTGATGTCGCCCCCAATTGTCCCATCCGGGGAGATTTGATCCATCACGAAGCATGCAAATAATTGTTCGACGGGGTCCTCGATGTTAATAGCAAAAGCTCCAGTGGCATGGACCTCATCAACAAGTTCCTTAAGGAGCTCCGCAAAGGATTCATTGACCGGCGCCCCGTTTACGGTATGGGCGCGGTGTCGTTTACCGCAAGTTTCACGGTTAGTGTAGGGTGCGGGAATATCGAACTCAGGGAGGCGAGGTTGTGCTTGGGTCAGGTAGGACCTAAATCACCCCGAGGGGCGAGCTAGCCCGAATCGGTGGATGGTTGTCACGAAAGGAAATAAAAGCGTAAGAACTAAAAGAAAGTAAACCCGGGACTTTGGTTTCCAACCCGACGAGAGACTCTCGCCGACGCGGCCTACGGGTATGGATAGCGATCGGGATTAGGGTCTAATGGTGGGACGTTGCCTCTAAAAGTGGTACCGGCGTCCCATGGGCCCGATATTCCGGTCGGTGCCCAGGATGATACACCGGACTTCCTGGATTCGATCAGTGGGCACTCCCGTGTCCATAAACACTGATCGATCCCGGGAGCACTAAGCCCGTAACGATAACTCCCAACGTCTCATCCTGCCGCTCCCGCGTGCTAGGATTCGACGTCTACGCTAAGGGTGTGAGCTATGGCTAGGGAGTCAACCGCCAAGTTTATTCCCCCTTGGCCCGACGGTCAAAGGCGGTCTTTTTCCCGCCGATGACAATGAAACACCCCGCGTAACCGTTAGATTCCTACTCCCTATCAATTTCCTAACCCTACGGACGCATCGGGAAGAGCCCCCGAAGGGGTTTCCACCAAAATCCCAGATTTGGGAACTACTCACAAAAATTCATGAAAAAGCAATCTAAATGAAATTTAACCGTTAGAATCGTAATCGGACAATTGCAATACGGAAGTGATAGAGTCATAAAGATAATACTAAAATTTGAGAAAGATCTGAAAACTTACAAAAGAGTAACAATTACAGCCGTCACAAGGAAATAAAACAGTAGAAAAACAGCAACTCCCGTTTCTGGAACCCTAGGGGTTCTATATATAGGCCGTCGCATCAACCGATCGGTTGACAAGTCAACCGATCGGTTGATCCGTTACAAATAAATATCAGAAAACGGCGAGTTTTCACCCTATCACATGAACCGATCGGGTGAGTTCTTGAGCGACCGGTTGGATCTTGGAGCGGTTGGGTGAATCGGCCGGTTGAACGCCCGTGTCTTCAGCTCATCTTCTTCAGCTACAGATGAACCGATCGGGTGAGAGTCACCCGATCGGTTGAAATTCTGCTCGAGAAAACAGAGAACAGCCACCCGCAGAACCGGTCTGTGAACCGGTCGGGTGACTTCTTTGTGAGCTGCGGTAGCGACCGGTTGGTGCACGCGTGCATCACCCGATCGGTTGGAGATGACCAACCGACCGGGTGAGGGGCTGAAAGATGAATACTTCACCGTTTGACCCCCTGGATCACGCGTGACTTCTCCCGTTGCTCCGGGGACTTGGGATATCATCATTAAACATCCCCTACGTGGTCAATCCCCTGCAATCATGGACAAACAAAGAAAAGTGAAAGAAAACGGGAAAACATACGAAAACGAATAAGAGATGGCGGAAAAACACGGAGAAACACAAAAGAAAACGTGCGTGAATATATGAAATAAAGACGCACGTCAAAATCCCCCAAGCTGAACTCTTCCTCGTCCTCGAGGAAGACGAGTGAGAGTAGGAGCTCGGAAGGGAAAAATAGAGAGGAAGAAAGAAAAAGAAAACTCTAAGCCCTAGATCGTCCATCAGAGCCATCAAAATCAAAAACGACACACCAAGCAAGCAAACGCCAAATCACACCACTAAACCTAGGAAAGCGAGTCCAAATAAGTGTCGTGGGTCCACGCAGTGAAGCGCGAGTGAGCGTGGCCGTGTGCTAGGAAATGGTGAAGCTTTCTACGATGTGCAATGAGGCTCGATATACACAAATCCAAGAAATGACCCAAAATATCGATCCGAATTGAATTAAGCGGCGAATTTAAGTTCAAGCATGCATGAGAAGAGTGGGAAAAGAAGCGTATCATGCATCGGGGACTCCACAACTAGGGTCAGGGAAATCACGCCACTATAGCTTAGATACAAGCTAAATATCTCCTAAGCCAAGCGTTTTCGATAACGACGGAGGTTGAGATGATGTGGAGAAGAACACTCGGTGCAAATTCTCGCCTTCCCTTTATTCTCGGCAAGTAGGAAAATATTCACACGGGAATTTTTTTGGGTTTTGGGTATTTGCATATTTTTTGGCTTTTTGGCTATACAATCTTTTTCTTTTCTTTTCTTTTTGGGTTTTTCATTTCTTTTCTCCCATTTTTTTGGATATTTGGGTTTTTGGCTATACACTTGTGTACTCTCCCAAGTGGGAGAACGGTACACGACGAGGGGATTTTCACCAAGTAAAACAAAAAAGAAGTCGAAATCTAAACACTCGGGCAAAGTCGACTATTCTTGCTAAATAGAGCTCAGGCTAAATGGGTTATCCTAGTCCTTAGTTGTGGAATCCCGACGCATGCGAAATGAAGTATACGATATATATATAGCATGCATATAGAAGCAGACATTAGAAGCAAATACCGCATATTCAATATCGAAGCATGATAATCTAGGGGTCATTCTTGGACAGGTATATAAAGTAAAATCACAAAACAGAAGCACACCAAATGCTAGTCACGACACACGACTCACAAAAAGCTAAGTGGACCCACGATGCGTGAAATGCAAGAGGACTCGAAATCCTAGGGTTAGTGAGTGCGATTGTCGGTGCAGTGCTAGGTGTGTGTGTGACTTTGTGGAGATTCATCATAGGATTCATTTCTAGGAGAAAGAGCTAAAGAAAGAAGGAAAAAGAAAAAAAAGAAAAACACGATGGAAAACGACTCAAATAACGTAGAAAGACAACACAAATGACGCACGAAGTGCGCCTCCCCCAAGCTGAAGTTTGCATTGCCCTCAATGCAATATGAGTGAGTACGGGAGGGCAATGAAAATGGGGGGGAAATACGCACAGACACGAAAAGAAATGAAAACGAGGAAAACACACAGATGAAACTGAAAAAAAGAAAGAAAGATCAAAATCAAAATCAAACAATACGAAAATAAAAATAAAATAAAATCACGTGACACGACACTCAAAAAGTGAAAAGCAAGCACACACACAAAAATGAGAAAAACAGACAAAACACGACAGCACAACAAAACAGACGTCCCCCAAGCTAGACCAGAAAGTGCTAGCGAAATGATATGATCAAAGAAATCCAGATATGTGCAAGGGGGAGTCAAAAACAAAAGAGGGGAAATCAGAAAGCAGCAGAAGGTGAGTCCTCGTCTTCCTCGGAAGAGGGTGTGGATGGGTGGTCGGGGGAGGCAGGGGGTGTGCGGAGAAGTGGGGAATGAGGTGAAGGTATAGGGGCAGTGGTGGTGTGAACAATGGGAGGAGTGTCGGTGGTGGTGGGTGGTGGTGGTAGGAAGGCGATCAAGGCTGTGGTGAGAGGAATAGAAATGGAGGAAGTAGATGTGGTGGTGACGGTAGTGGGAGGTGGTGGGAGGGATCTGGAGCGTACCGGTAATTTCCTCCGGCGCACGTATGGAGTGACGGAGGAGGATGGAGGTAGCGTGAGTGCGGTGGAAGTGGTCGGGAGGGGTGAAGTGGATGCCGGGATGGGATGTGAAGAGGGTGGAGAAGAATGTGGTGAGGGGGGTGATGGATGTGGAGAAGTGTGGGTGGGTGGAGGAGAAGATCGCCTGGGTGGTGAAGGTGGAGGTGGTGAAGGTGGAGGTGGTCCGTGGATATGAGTAAGAAGGCGGAGAATGGAGGCCACGTTCCTCTCAAGTGCGAGGAAATGTGGGTGAGTAAGAAAGGAGGATGGTGATGGGTCCGAGGAAACAGAGGACATGGCGAGCTCACGAAGGGCAGCGACCTCCCTCTCAAGCCCCAGACGGGCAGATACCTGACGGCGACCAAAAGATGTAGACTGACACGAGGCAGAGGTGGTGCCGCCAGGTAAGGTCGAAGAGGTGCCAGCGGCAGTGGTCATGCCGGCACAGGAGACAAGGCCAGAAATGGCCGCAAGGAGGTGCTCAGACGTGATCGGTCCCGGAGCAGAAACAGGACGACTCGGGCCAGCCCCTAAGTCTCCCCCAGACGCAGGGATATCCTGCTCGCCTAAGTGGGCGGCAGGGGACGGTGATCGGCGGGCGCCTGCGGGAAGGAAAGGAAGATTCAACCCCGCAAAGAAGTCGGGATCAGGAGGGAAAGTCCAATCTCCCACGAGAGCAATGGTCATGCGAGCGGGGTTGGGCAGAATGGTGTAAGGGGCTGGGGGTGGCCATAATGAAATATGAAGCGGCCATCCGAGCGGGGCTTGATCATGTGGATGTGCCGCAGGACATCAATATCGAGATGTGAGGGTCCTGCGGCAGCTGGAAGATTATTGGGGATGGTGATATTGAATTGGGCGTGAGAGCATATGATCGTGATGATGCCCCCACAACAGAACTTCCCCTTCCCGGCCCGGCTGATCTCGAGTAGCTTGTAAACAAGCCAATCGCTACTATGGATGGGGACGGTAGGGGCTCTGAAGCTGACTCCATCATCATCCCGGACATAAGGAAAAGGCATGGCCCAAAGGATAAAAAGGTCAGGGATAGTCACAGTACCAGACTCGTCCCTAGGAAAGAATGCAGATGAAATGATCCTGTGGGCTAAACGAAACACGGGATGAATGATGGAGGAGGCCTTGGCCCTTCCTCGAGGGTAATCACGGATCAAAGTGAGACGGAACCAGAATTGATCGACATCAAACTCGGGCGTGTACCCGTAGTGTCGGATGGAATCATCCCCGAGATTGGGGAAACCAAATATAGCGTTAATCGTGCTCAGATTCGTGGTGACACTACGGTTACGCACCCTGAATTTAATGATCGACCCGGACTCCCAAGTAAGTGTGGAGAGGAATTCGAGTGTGAGCGCCGGGTAGGATACTGCATGAGCATTAAGAAAGGCCAACCATCCTAAGTTAGCGAAAAGAGATTCGACCTCGGTGAAGACACCGAGATTGACAAGTGTACGTGCGTGCGGGAACTTAGTGGATAGATGCCCTCGAGCATCAAGCCTACGGTAAAAATCTTTGTGCTCCTGGTTCCGAAAAATATACCCGTGCGGGCCCAACATTGGGTCCACAGGGGGGACAACAGGCGGGGGAGGGCCAAGTGTAAGTGCTCGTGTACGGGAAGGGGGGCGTGTTTGTTTTCGTCTTTTTCGAGACGGCTCCTCTTCCCGCATGATACCCTTCCCCTTATCCTTATCTTTAGCCATGTGTGTGAGTGTGAGCAAGAATTAGTGCAAAAATCGTGGATGCACACTAACACAAACAAACGAGCAAGCACAATAAGTAGGGCAAATGTATAAAATAAGCTTAGGAGCGAGTTTACCCAATTGCAGTGGTGGAGCTTGCTCGTTGATGTCCCCACACTGTTCAGCGAGAGAAGCTTGGAGCCGCGGCGAACTCCTTCGGCAATAATTTTCGAAATGGGGGTGGTTTGGGGAAAATTAGGTCAAAATCTCGGAATGGGAGGAGAGAGAGGGTGTAGATGATGGAGGGGTTGATGAAGGAGGTGGAGAGTGGGAGTAATGGAGGAGTAGAGGGCGTGGGGAAGTGAAGATCGGTTGTTGGCGAAGAGGGGAAGGCGAAACGACGGCGGATTTTGGGGGTTTTTGCGATCGGGCGAGATGGAAACGAGCGGGTGTCGGGGGGGTTTATATAGGGTTTTAAGTCGAACCGATCGGGTGACTTGTCACCCGATCGGTTGACGGTTAGGTCGAAAATTTTGCCGAAGAAATGCTACAGGCGAACCGATCGGTTCACTTTTCAACCGACCGGTTGGCCGCTCCACACAATTTTCCCGAGAACTTAGGGCTGCTCACCCGGTCGTGTCAACCGATCGTGCATGAACTCAACCGATCGGTTGATATTCCCCAAAAATTTCCGAAAGTTCTCCCCAGCTCACCCGGTCTTCCACCCGGTCTCTTCATTACTCAACCGATCGGTTCATTCGGGGACAGATCTCGGCATGTATCTGATACATCCCAACCGATCGGGTGAGTTATCACCCGATCGGTTGGGGCTTGTTTCCTGCAAAAACCAAGAAATTTGATTAAGTCCCCGAACGGATGTTCTCGCGGCTGATTTTATTTATAGAAATAGATAAAATAAAGTAAAAAATAACGCTAAAAATTTGAGAAAAAGTTCAGAACATGGGTTGCCTCCCATGAAGCGCACTTGTTTAACGTCGTTGGCTCGACGCCCGTAAGAGATGCTCATGGTGGCTGATACGGGTGATGCCCAAACTTAGGCATCTCTTCCTTGTTGGAGCTGAAGGCGCTCGGGGTAGTCAGTGGCTGGAAAAATACTTGCTTGACCACCCTCCCTTTGTTCTTGAGATCCGAGGGCTTTTCCTTGGTGTTGGCGCTTCCCGCCATCTTCTACAGGATTCAGACCTCGTCTTTAGTGAGGTCCGTGAGCTCTTTCCCCGTTCTCCTCACATGAGGAAACTTGGGGAACTCGGGAGGGGTCGTTCTCGCTGCACTCGGTCTTCCAGCAGCTTCTTTGTCTTCGGGGCCTTCTTCATCTTCAGGGGTCATCGGGGGGGTTTCTCAGGAGAATCTCCCAGGAGCTCTCCTCTACAGCCTTTTCTTCTTCTATCTCAAGCAAATTACACCGGAGGTCATCAGGAGGGTCGGGGTGCTTCATGGATAGTCCCAGGTCAAACTCAACTTTCTCTCCGCTGACGTTCAAGGAGAGTTTTCCGTTCTTCACATCTATAAGAACGCCAGCAGTGGCCATGAAAGGCCGTCCCAGGATAATGGGGGTGTGTGCGTCTTCGGGCATGTCCATGACTACAAAGTCCACAGGCACATGCACCCCTCTCACATTCACGGGGAGATCATCAACAATTCCCACCGGATATTTGACCGACCGGTCAGCTAGTTGTAGGGTCATCCCGGTGGGCTCCAAATCACCCATTCCTATTCTCCTGTACATCGACAAGGGCATCAAGCTAACACTCGCTCCTAGATCGACGAGTGCACGATTAATCTTCACAGCCCCGATCGTGCAAGGAATAGAGAAGCTCCCCGGGTCCTTGAGCTTCGGCGGGTTATCCCTCTGGATAAGAGCGCTACATTCCGCCGTCAGCACCACTTTCTCTTTTCTTGACCCTTTGGTCACCAAATCTTTCAAGAATTTTGCATAGGAGGGGATTGTCTCGATTGCCTCCAAGAAGGGGATTTGCAGGCTTAGGTCCTTGACCATGGCGAAGAACTTCCCATATTTCTCATCAATTTTCGCCTGAGCCAACCGTTGTGGAAATGGCACAACGGGTTTATACACTCTTGGGCTCTCTTCCTCCTTCTTCTTCTCTTCTTCAGACACTCCCTCCGGAGTCATGGGATTTGATGACGAAGCACCGGTGTCATTTATTTTTTCAGTCGGTCTCTCAACGACCAATGGTGCTTCTGGGTTGCTAGGGGGCACTCTAGTAGGAATTTGTGTCCCGCTTCTCAGAACGATAGCGGACACATTCGCGTGCTCGTGCACGAGTGCCGATGTTTGTGTTGCTCCCCTCGGGTTCACCTCCGGTTGTGGCGGCAATTGGTTTTGCGACCTTGCAAGGTTCGCCACCTGTAACCCCAGTTGGGTTACTTGGTCCGTGAGGGTCCGCTGGCCCATTTCCAGCTTTTGGTTGATCCTCTCCTAGTTGGTAATATATTGAGTCAAGAGAGACTCAATCGGAGAGATGGCCCTCTGTTGGCCATACTGCTGCTGCTGGAACGGCTGCTGATTCCTGGGGGCATAAGTTTGTTGCTGAGGTTGCTGCTGAAACGGTTGCAGCTGACCCTGATTCTGCGATGGTCTAGCCGGCTGATAAATTTGTTGTTGCGGCTGCTGAGGCGGCGAGGGCTGAAATGGTGGCCGGTAACTGAAATTCGGGTGGTTCCTGTTGTTGGGAGAGTAGGCCGGGTTGGAATTTGTCCTTGGCGGATATGGCGCATTCCCCGTGGGGTTGTAAAATAGTGCGCTCACCTGATCCAACGGTGGTGAGATGTCACCACCGTCGAATTCCCTAAGGAATTCGGACTCTACCGCAGAAACTTGCTGTGTACCAGCCCCACCGGCTCCTACCATCAGTGCAGAGATCTGGGTCGAAAGCAAGTCGAACTTGCTTGAAAGTTTGTCGACGTCCTCGACTCTGTGTATACCCCCAGTTCTTGGTGTGGCTCTCTCGTCACACCACCGCTCATTGTTGGATGCCATGTTTTCCAGAATATTCCCGGCATCTTCCTCGCTTCGAGACATGAAGGAACCCCCAGCCGCGGCGTCCATAGAAGATTTAAGGTCATCCCTCAACCCATTGTAGAACAGATTGATAATCTGCCACTTCGGAAGCTCATGGTGAGGGCATCTTCTTTGCATCTCTTTATATCTCGTCCAAGCTTCATGCAAGGACTCGTGGCTGGCCTGGGAGAAGGAGGAGATCTCACTCCTCAACTTCATGGTCTTCCCCGGAGGAAAGAACATCGTCAGAAAAGCGTTGGAGAGCTTCTCCCAGGTGTTGAAAGTGTTGGGGTCCTTCCCCCTTAACCATTGCTTGGCTTTGTCCCGCAAAGAGAAGGGGAACAGCTTCAGACGGATAGCCTCTGTAGTGACACCATTAATTCGGAAGGTGTCACACTTCTCCAAGAAGGAGTCCAGGTGCTCTATCGGGCTCTCCATGGGCGCACCCGCAAACTGGTCCTGCTGGATCCATGTCACTAGAGACGGCTTCAGCTCAAAGCTTTGGGCCGCAATAGCTGGAGATCGGATGGCGGAAGTTGACTCGATGGAGGGCATCGAGTACTCCAGCAGAGACTTGTGAGGTGGGGTGTTCTCCTCCATGTATTCGGGATCTTCCCTTCTTCGCTTCTCGGCGGCCAAACGCCTAAGGGTGGCGTTAATCTCTGGATCGAGGGGAATCAAGTCGTCAAGACTCCTTGAACTCCTGCGCATGAAAAACAACAAACACCCGTGAAGCGACAAGTGGGAAAGAAACAGATAAAATAAGTAATAAAAATAAGAAAAACAAATAAGAAAAAGAAAAAGGAGAATGCGAAAATTATCGCGAGGTAGGGATGTGATCTAGACACGAGGGTTCAAGAGATCCTAAAATATCAAGCACGTTGCCTCCCCGGCAACGGCGCCATAAACTTGACCGGCGCCCCGTTTACGGTTTGGGCGCGGTGTCGTTTTACCGCAAGTGCACGGTTAGTGTAGGGTGCGGGTATATCGAACACAGGGAGGTGGATGGCTTGAGTGGCTACTAGCCTCGCCTGGGTTGTGTGCTAGCTACGCGGATAATATGGGTGAAGTGCAGAAATAAAAGAAAGAAATGAAAATGACACAAAATGAATCCCCGCTAACACAGGCTAGAGCACTCATGACACTTGGCATTTGACTTGACCCAGGGTCAGACATTGCCCCAAAAGGTGGTACCTAGCGTCCATGGCCCGATATTCCGGTCGGTGCCAAGCACGCTAGGCCTACCCGGTTCCGGACGGTGGGCATTCCCATGTCCATTAACACCTTCCGCAACCGAGAGCATTAAGGCCACAATGATATCTCCCAACACTTCGTCCAAGCCGCTCCTGCGCACGAGGACTCGATGTCTACGCTGGGGGCGTGAGCTATGGCTAGGGGGTCAACCGCCAAGTTTATTCCCCCTTGACCCGACGGTCAGAGGCGGTCTTTCTCCTGCCAATGACAATGAAACACCCCCACGTAACCCTAATGGCCAAATAGGTCAAATGTGATTTCTAGCAATACATCGAAGCGGATCTTGATAGGACAAGCACCGGACCCCAATCCCCAACACATCTACTGTGTTGCCATACGAATTGGACCCAGATTGCTAGAAATCCCCATTGACGCATTTCATCGAACACATGCCATGCAACCAAGTCAAATGAAACTACCAAGCATCAATCCTACCCTAACCCGTATTAGGGTTCATCAAAACTACTCAATGGTGAATAACATATAAACAAACAACACAAAAGACATATAAACTTTCACCATCAAGCAAAATAAACACAATACAAACAATGGAGAAAAAGAGAGAAGAAAATACTTATCTTGAGTTTGAATCTTCAATCCAATACAAGATTTATTACAATAGAAAAGCTAATCTAACCTAATCTAAACTTACAAGAGAAAGGGGCAAAAAGCCCTAGAAAAACTGAGAAGAACCTCCCCTCAAGTCGGCCAGCCTCGTGTATTTATACCCCCACTTCGAAACCCTAATGGTTCGGGTCCAAACCCGCAGGAAAAGCGCCACCCGATCGGTTGACAAGTCAACCGATCGGGTGATCTGTTACAAATAGTAAACAGAAAACGGCGAGCTTTCACCCGATCACATGAACCGGTCGGGTAAGTTCTTGAGTGACCGGTTGGATATTGGAGACGTCGGGTGAAGTGATCGGTTTGGTGCCCGTGTCTTCAGCTCTTCATCTTCAGCTACAGATGAACCGATCGGGTGAGAGTCACCCGATCGGTTGGCATTTTGCTCGAGAAAACAGAGAATAAGCCCCCGCTGAACCGGTCTGTGAACCGATCGGGTGACTTCCATGTGAGCTCCGGCTGAGACCGGGTGGTGCACGCGTGCATCACCCGATCGGTTGGAGATGACCAACCGACCGGGTGAGGGGCTGAAAGATGTATTCTTTGGCGTATGACTCCCTGGATCACGCGTGACTCCTCCCGTTGCTCCGGGGACTAGGGATATCATCGTTAAACATCCCCTACGTGGTCAATCCCCTGCAATCATGGATAAACAAAGAAAAGTGAGAAAATGAGAAAATACAAGAAAACGAATAAAAGACGGCGGAAAAACACGAAGAAACACAAAAGAAAACGTGCGTGAATATATGAAATATAAACGCACGTCAAAATCCCCCAAGCTGAACTCTTCCTCGTCCTCGAGGAAGACGAGTGAGAGTAGGAGCTCGGAGGGGAAAAATAGAGAGGAAGAGAGAAAAAGAAAACTCTATATCCTAGATCCCCCGTAAGGGCCAAAAAAATCAAACACGCCACACGAAGCAAGCATACGACAATACACAACACTTAAACCAAGGAATGTGAGTCCAAACAAGCGTCGTGGGCCCACGCGGTGAAGCGCGAGTGAGTGCGGTCGTGTGCTAGCAGACGGTGTCACTATCTACGATGTGCAATAAAGCTACATATACACGTACCCAAAGAAAGACCCAAATATCGATTCGATTCGAATAAAGCGGTGAATATATAGCTCAAGCATGCATGAGAATAGAGCAAGAATCGAAACATATCATGCGTCATAGACTCCACAACTAGGGTTAAGGAAATCACCACACTATAGCCTAGATAATAGCCAAAAAGTTCCTAAGCCAAGTGTTTTCGAAAACGACGGGGGTTGAGATGATGTGGAGTAGAACACTCGGTGCAAATTCTCGCCTTCCCTTTATTCTCGGCAAGTAGGAAAAAATATTCACACTGGATTTTTTTTTTTTGGGTTTTGGGTATTTGTATTTTTTTTGGATTTTTGGATATACATATTTTTTTTTCTTTTCTTTTTTTTTTTGAGTTTTTCTTTTCTCTCTTTTTTTTGGATTTTTGGATATTGGGATATTTACATGTGTACTCTCCCAAGTGGGAGAACGGTACACGACGAGGGGATTTGCACCGAGTAAAATAAAAAGGAAATTGAAATCTAGACACTTGGGCAAAGGAAATATTTCTCGCTAATCAGAGCATAGGCTAAATGGGTTATCCTAATCCTTGTTTGTGGAATCCCGACACATGCCAATTGAAATATATGATATAAATATAGCAAGCGTATAGAAGCAGATAGTAGAAGCAAATACCGCATATTCAAATCGAAGCATGATAATCTAGGGGTAAACCAAGGATAGGTATATAAAACAACATCACAAAGTAGAAGCACACTATAAGCTAGATACGACACACGACTCACATAAAAGCAAAGTGGACCCACGAAGCGTGAAATGCAAGAGGACTCGATAACCTAGGGTTAGTGAGTGTGATTATCGATGCCATGCTAGGAGTGTGTGATTTTGTGGCAATTCATCATATGGGGTCATCTCTAGGAGAGAGAGAGAACAAAAGATGAGAAGAAAAAAGAAAAACACGATGGATAACGACTCAAAAACGAAGAAAAACGACACAAATGACGCACGAAGTGCGACTCCCCCAAGCTGAAACTTGCATTGCCCTCAATGCAATAGTAGTGAATACGGGAGGGCAATGAAAATGGGGGGGAGTTACGCACCGACACAAAAAATGAAAAACACGAAAAACACATGAGCGAAACTAAAAAATAAAGAAAAAGAAACACTCAAATAAAAGGTATAAAACACGACAAAAGAACACCTAGACACAAACACACAACAACGACACACGAAAACATGCACACAAATCGATTTCCCCCAAGCTGAACATGACAATGCCAGCGAAACGATATGATCAATGTGATGCAGAAATATGCAAGGGGAAGATCGGAAAAGAAAAGAAAGAAATCAAAATGCAGGAGACACGGTGTGCTCATTCTCCTCGGAAGAGGATGAGGGTGAAATGATAGAAGGGCACGACATGAAAGGTTATTATGATGCAAAAGCAAACTCTAGATACGCTCCCCTCACTAATGAGAGGAGACGAGATTATTCAAACCTAAACTAGAAAGCGGTAAATTTTTACACTACTGGATTAGGATACACCTGAGCATAGGTGGATCCAAGATCTGGAGCGGGGCAGGTAGCTGCTCTAACTGCTCCTTCTGTGGCTCCGCCAGAAGCGCTGTGCCACGTGTGCCAATGGACCCAAGCAATGCACCTCCAAGCATCCCTCGTAGGTGTCCACCTGTGACCTGCAAAGGACGAGGTGCATTAGTCCATGGCAGGAAATTATTTCCCAAAATAAATGTATTCCAGAGATAGTCGCCGGTAAATGATGGTAAAATATATGAAATGTGGCGAACACTCCCTAGAAATGGTATGCTATCCTCTGTGCTAGCGACGATCAAATCCCCGCTCTCCATGTGAAGTTGCTCCCCAGGTGGTGACACACCGCGGCATACCTCAAGGGAAGTAGATCCTGTGTCCTGCGAGAGATATGGTATGTCAAATATATACGAGTCTAAAAAGATAGGAAGTGAAAAGCGAGACTCAAAAGTGGAGTGAGAGTGAGTATGAAAATCTCCCTGAGTAGGGGCAATATGCTCAAGTAGATGCTCAGCCGCAGAAGAAGTGGAGAGCGACGGTAAAGGTAGATGTGACTCGGGCTCCATAGAGTGGACCATCGTATCCAAACCCTCATGCACATCCTCCTCGACGATATGCTCATGCTCCACCATCTGCCCGATGTCCTGAATGAAATCCTTGTGGTTGACCACAGACCAAGGAAGAAGCAGCAACAGAGATGACAGTGGAGGTGGATGTGGAGCGGACCACTCGTATGTGGTCGTGGTGTCCTCGTCCTCACGCACATCCTTCTCGCCGGTATGCATAATCTCTGTAAACTCCTCAGTGCTCTCATAGGACTCATATGGGGTATCCAAATCAAGACAATAAGTCTCTCCCACAGATCCTATAGAAATCACCCCATCCTCACTATCATCATCAAAAAATGCTTCGTCATCCAAGTGGTAGTGATGGAAAAATGGGGTATCGGCTTGAGATGTGTCTATGGTGGCCGATGGCATGGTGGTCTCAACCATGAAAGTGGGTATATCCTCTCCTTCATCCCCTCTCCTCGGTGTCGGCTCGGTGATTGGTACCATCAAGTTTTGTAATATTTGGCCTTGGTTAAACATGGCACTTTCAAGGAGAGACACGAGGCTTGATTCTTTTTGTGTTTGTGGCGGGGTATAAGGTTGAGGAAATGGATGGGAGGTGTTTGGGCTAAGGTTATGGGAAAATGTTTGGCCTTGGAGCGGGGGGAGGCTCCCAAGCGTAAATGGGCAATCGTAATACACATGCCCCGCCATCCCACAAGTCTCACAAACCACAACCGAATAAGGATCGTATCCTCCCATCTGAGCATCGAAATCGGATCTCCACATGGCAATATCGAAGATACCTGGACAACAAAAATGAGCAAACTAGAGTGGAGCGTCAATAGCACAAGAGAATAACAAAAAGATACTATAATGGTGGGGGAAAATTTTCTTGGTTATTGAATATAGATTTTTAAAAAAAAATAAAAAAAGAAAAAGAAATTTTTTTTTTGTGTTTTTATGCGTAGTCTAACGAACCCAAGCTAAGCTAATATCAAACCGAACGCCTCCCCGGCAACGGCGCCAAAAACTTGACCGGCGCCCCGTTTACGGTATGGGCGCGGTGTCGTTTACCGCAAGTTTCACGGTTAGTGTAGGGTGCGGGAATATCGAACTCAGGGAGGCGGGGTTGTGCTTGGGTCAGGTAGGACCTAAATCACCCCGAGGGGCGAGCTAGCCCGAATCGGTGGATGGTTGTCACGAAAGGAAATAAAAGTGTAAGAACGAAAAGAAAGTAAACCCGGGACTTTGGTTTCCAACCCGACGAGAGACTCTCGCCGACGCGGCCTACGGGTATGGATAGCGATCGGGATTAGGGTCTAATGGTGGGACGTTGCCTCTAAAAGTGGTACCGGCGTCCCATGGGCCCGATATTCCGGTCGGTGCCCAGGATGATACACCGGACTTCCCGGATTCGATCAGTGGGCACTCCCGTGTCCATAAACACTGATCGATCCCGGGAGCACTAAGCCCGCAACGATAACTCCCAACGTCTCATCCTGCCGCTCCCGCGTGCTAGGATTCGACGTCAACGCTAAGGGTGTGAGCTATGGCTAGGGAGTCAACCGCCAAGTTTATTCCCCCTTGGCCCGACGGTCAAAGGCGGTCTTTTTCCCACCGATGACAATGAAACACCCCGCGTAACCGTTAGATTCCTACTCCCTATCGATTTCCTAACCCTACGGACGCATCGGGAAGAGCCCCCGAAGGGGTTTCCACCAAAATCCCAGATTTGGGAACTACTCACAAAAATTCATGAAAAAGCAATCTAAATGAAATTTAACCGTTAGAATCGTAATCGGACAATTGCAATACGGAAGTGATAGAGTCATAAAGATAATACTAAAATTTGAGAAAGATCTGAAAACTTACAAAAGAGTAACAATTACAGCCGTCACAAGGAAATAAAACAGTAGAAAAACAGCAACTCTCGTTTCTGGAACCCTAGGGGTTCTATATATAGGCCGTCGCATCAACCGATCGGTTGACAAGTCAACCGATCGGTTGATCCGTTACAAATAAATATCAGAAAACGGCGAGTTTTCACCCGATCACATGAACCGATCGGGTGAGTTCTTGAGCGACCGGTTGGATCTTGGAGCGGTCGGGTGAATCGGCCGGTTAAACGCCCGTGTCTTCAGCTCATCTTCTTCAGCTACAGATGAACCGATCTGGTGAGAGTCACCCGATCGGTTGGAATTCTGCTCGAGAAAACAGAAAACAGCCGCCCGCAGAACCGGTCTGTGAACCGGTCGGGTGACTTCTTTGTGAGCTGCGGTAGCGACCAGTTGGTGCACGCGTGCATCACCCGATCGGTTGGAGATGACCAACCGACCGGGTGAGGGGCTGAAAGATGAATACTTCGCCGTTTGACCCCCTGGATCACGCGTGACTTCTCCCGTTGCTCCGGTGACTTGGGATATCATCATTAAACGTCCCTTACGTGGTCAATCCCCTGCAATCATGGACAAACAAAGAAAAGTGAAAGAAAACGGGAAAACATACGAAAACGAATAAGAGATGGCGGAAAAACACGGAGAAACACAAAAGAAAACGTGCGTGAATATATGAAATAAAGACGCACGTCATTTATCATCTCCCTGGCCAGACTCAGTCATTGGCATTGCATCTCCCATGTTACCTGTTAAGATCTTGTGGAATATTTCGAGAGAGCATGGAAAATTGGGCTGTAAAAAGAGTTAGAAAAGAATGAAGAAAGAAATAAAGAAATCGAAAAATAACCGGGTGATCGAAATCGAACTCCGTCAAAAACTCGATCCCCGGCAACGGCGCCAAAAACTTGATCGCCCGTCCCGAACACAGACCCGGGGCGAGGGACTCGCTAGTCTTACCGCAAGCGCACGGGGTAGCGGCGAGCGGGTATTGAACACGAGGAGGGCAAATGACGGTGTCTTCTTCATATCACCTAGCTATAAGAACAGTCGAGAAATATTCGCAATAAAGCGGTCACAGTCGTTTAATTGTATAAAGAAAATATCAAATTAATAAAAACTCCTAGGGATAGGGAATCACCGCTACAAACCGTATCTCGTCATTGTGATTCGTGGGTTTCACAATTGCTAAACTTGAAATTCAGGTGAACTAGTTGCAACTAAATGTAGAACCAAGCTCATGCTCTCGCGCTATTGCCAGTCTATAGCAAACCTATGGTAGGGTCCAATCTCTTGCAAACCCTAACCTAGGCAAGCTAGCGTGAAGAACAACATCATCGTTCAATCGTATCTCGAGCCCACACTCGTGCAAACTCGAGCTACGACCTAGGTTGGGATAATTCCTACCCGTCCAATCTCTTGCAAACGGGTATTGGTATAGAATTGCAATCGAAAACCCTAGTTTCGGTCCAATCTCTTGCAAACCGATTCCAGAGAAACCCAATTGCAACCCAATTCAAATTTCTAGGGCTTCCTATCGAGTTGGGATCCAATCTCTTGCAAATCCCAATCGGTATGAATCCCTAGCTATTTGTATTAAATCGATCCCAAACTAACCCTAATCAATTCTAGCAATGATTTCACCAATTCATCACAAATTAGAAATAGGGTTCGTATCGTTCATCCATACGCCCTAAGACGATAAAACTACTCACAATTCATAATGCAAATCATTAGAAATTCAGTAATAAAAACAATAGAATTCATTGCAATATGCAATGTATCAATAAAAATGAGGTTTTTGATAGAAAGAGAGACAAACCAATGAAGCCTCAATAGCATCCAACAAAATAACACTTTTATCTCTCTTCCAAAGAACTAAATCTAATCTCCTAAAATGTCTTCTAAAAAGGCTGCAAAAAGTATGAGAAAAGCTATCTAAACTAGGTTAAAAACTAGGGTTAAATACCACCCAAAATCGCCCAAAAAACTGTGACAAAACTGCCCCTGCGCAGCTTGAAAATCGCACTTTACGCTACAGGCAGCGCGGCTCACTCAGCCGAGTGACAAATGTCATTCGGCCGAGTGACAAACCCTGACGGATTCCAGTAAGTTTGGACTTTTGGGGGTCGACTCCTTGGGAGTCACTCGGCCGAGTGTCTTTCTTTGCTTCGGCCGAAGGGACTTCTTCACTCTGCCGAGTCGGAACTCGGGACTTCACTGACGGATTACAGTAAGTTGGGAATTTTTGTTGCCGTCGTCTTGATGCCACTTGGGCGAGTGGTGTCTCCGTGGTTCGGCCGAGTGGGCTGGCGATGGTCGGCCGAGTGCACGCTGATACTCAATCTGTTGCGTGTCTGATCTGGCCGGCCGAGCGGGCTGTTGATGGTCGGCCGAGTGACTCCTTCACTCGGCCGAGTGACATGATAAAAATGCCCAATCTTCGTATTTTTTCTTCCTCGTCGCTCCTACGACGTTCTTTCTTCTTCCACTCCTCTCCAATCGCAAAATTCCCCTCAAAAGAGTCACGGGTGACACTCCGGAGTGGGTGCATCTCAGAATCACTCCAAATCGCTCCAAATCTCCTAAAATTCAACAAAAACAAGAAATCGTGAAAAGCATCGCAATATTGTCGAATAATCGTGAAAAACACGATACGAGCGATCAAAATGGCATGCAAACATGCAGAAAAAAGGTGTAAAATATGGAGTGATCAAACGTCCCCCTACCATTATTAAGAGCGGCGAGACCTCCTTTACCACCGCAGTGGCGGTTCTGTCCTCACTTTTGTACACGGCCACCCCGGCCGTTGGCCCGTCTGTTCCCACTGTTGCTGTCTTTTCCGAGAGTGTCGTGACATCTGTCCCCACGTCTGCGTCACTGACCTCTCACACCGCCTCGTCGTCTGTTTTCACTTCCACTTTCGCTGCTGCTTCCACTTCGACCTTTCCCACGTCCCAGCCTCTCACAAAGGCTGGGCATCACTTAGTGAGCACAGCACCACTTCCCCACTTCCCTGCTGGACCCATCCTCTGCACTACCCACATGAGACAGCCCCGCACTTTACCTGTTAGACCTGTGCGTCCCTCTGCTCCACCACCCCTCGACACTCTAGTTCAGAGCATTCGTGCTCTTGAGGGGCTGTTAGTGGACTTAGAGGGGATTTCAGGGCTCTCTCTGCTACAGTCAGTTCTGTGCAGACCTGCGTTGCCATTCTTCCCAGTATTCAGGCTTACCTGAACCAGATTCTGGCGCGTCTGCCTCCACCACCGACACCCACCCAGCAGCTACCACACCCACCACCTCCACCTCCACCTCCGCCACAGGACGGTGCTGGTGCACCCCCACCAGCTTAGGCACACTCTGGATGTCTTCTATATTTTTGTTGTTTTGCTGGTTGTTTTTTAGCCTGGTGATTTTTGCGCCCCTCCTCCACGCGCCGTTTTGGTACCTTTTTGGTCATATCTATTTATATCTCTTTTGGAGTGAGGGATCTTATTTTTGGGGACACTGATATTCTGCACCATTTTGACATTTGCATGCATCACCTACATTACTATTTGATTTCCTTTTCTTTTATTTTTCATCATGCATGCATCCTCACACACCACCCATTTCACGTCTCTCGGTGTGCCACAATTCGCACATTGAGGACACTGTGCACTTTATCTTAGGGGAGTAAGTTCTCATGATTTTGCTTTTGTCACCCTTTTATTTTTTTGCTTTTCTAACATTTTCCGCTTTTGCACTCATTTTCACCCACTTTTTCGTTTTTTATCATGCATCACGTTTTCTTACCCTTTTGAGTGTGTTGCATTTCGTAGTAGTTTCTATTTTCTTTTATCCTTATTTCTTTCATCTTTTGCTAGAGATGAATTTTCTGTGATGATGAATGACGTGGTGATTAGCTTATCTCTGCTTGCATACTACTTTGTCATGCCGTAGTTTTTATTTCAGATATCATATGATGTGTCTTGCTATACATTTAAGATAGTAACCCACCTTTTCCTGCATGAATATGGATGAAATTCTGTTATTAGCTGAAGTCTGATAATTCATATGTATGCTCTTCGTATAAAACACACCAAGCTTCACGCATTGATTGCTTATATCGATTTCCTTTCTTATATCACTTCTTATTGCATGAAAAATGTACACCTCACTTTCAGGTTGAATGAATGAATGTTAGGTTGATATAACTGGACTAGTTTACTTTCTGAGGCCAAACTGAGTAGATTACATTACTCTGCTGAAGTTGGTGTGCACGTCTTATAGAGTGAACCGAGCGTTACATTTATTTCTTTCTCCACATATCTCGATCATTAATTCTCTATTTATATTCATTGGTGAATCTTCCTTTAGCGGATCCTATATTGGCAATTCCCCCGCTTTATAAAGTTCATGCTCCACTACCCCCAAAATCAAAAAGAAAAAAGAGAAAAAAATATACATGTATATCTTTCTATCTTTTGATTTGGGATCGCAGTTGTATATATGAATCTAAAAAAATGAGAAAAAGAAAAAAAAAGGAGAAAAGAAGTTTATACATGATCCCATCTCATACTCTTTCTCTCTTTCTTCCCTCTTTCGTTTTTATTCTATCATGGAGCTTCAAAAATGGGGAGTATGTTTATTGATTTATCTTATGCCACAACGCTTATAGATAAGCTTGGGGGAGAGGAACCAATGAGGTGTGAGAGAGTGACTACCTGACAGTGCATGACAACCTAAGCTAGGTAATTTTCTGTACTTGGTGACATCACTAAAAGCTTTACGAAATCCAGGAATTGACACTTAGCATACATTTCATGAAAACCATACTTTTCTATTCCTACCGCTCCATATTGTGTGATATCTCTTATACTCCAAGTAGAAAGCATTCAATTGAAAAGTGTGCGATTTATGATTATGTATACCGCTTTAGATGCTTCAGACGATATTAATTCTAGAATGATTCCATATTTCATATTATTTTGCTATTCTCGGGTTTTCTATTTTGAATGCATCCATATACTATGATATCGAGATAAAAATCTTTGGCATGAGTTTTACATTCGCTGTGTGCTACATGAGTAAGCAAAACCCACGCCCTGAGAAAATGATCTAGCACCTCTCTCTTTGCTTTCTTCCTTATTTTCTATCTCTTCCATCTTTTCTTTTTATTATTTTTTCCATGGGCTCGCCTTTTACTTATCTTCCTCGAGGACGAGTAAGATGTAAGCTTGGGGGATGTTGATCACTCCATATTTTACACCTTTTTTCTGCATGATTGCATGCCGTTTTGATCGCCCATATCGCGTTTTTCACGATTATTCGACAATATTGCGATGCTTTTCACTATTGCTTGTTTTTATCGTATTTCAGGAAATATGGAGCGATTCGGAGTGATTTTGAGATCAAGTGGTTCGCAAGCGCTAAGGAGTGTCACCCACGACTCATTTGAGGGCCATTCAGCGATGGAAGATGGGTGGAAGAATAAGGAACTTCGTGAGAGCGACGAGGAGGAGAAACGGAGAAGATTGGGCATTTACAGCATGCCACTCGGCCGAGTGGAGCACTCACTCGGGCGAACAAGAAACCCCACTCGGCCGACCAGAACAGATATGCATACAGATCTAATTTCAGCGTATACTCGGCCGAACGAAGAAATCCCACTCGGCCGAATGTGAAATCTCACTCGCCCGAGTGGTACAGAGGAATTGTCCAGAGAAAGGCCGAAGTTAATGTATTTTTCGAAGATCCTGTCGAAAGTCACTCGGCCGAATGATAAAGCCACTCGACCGAACGAATAAGTATACTCGGTCGAGTCACCTCCGAAGGCAGACCTGAGACCCCCCTGACTTACTGTTTTCTTACATGGTCTGTCACTCAGCCGAGTGAGCCGCTCCGCCTGCTGCGAAAGTTGCGATTTCTGGGTTGCGCAGGGGCAGTTTGGTCACGATTTTCTGGGCGATTTTGGAGGGTATTTAAACCCAATTTTTGCCCTAGTTAGAAGAGCTTTTGGCAGCCTTTTTCAGAACTTTTCAGAACTTTTAGATTAGTTAGATTTAGACTTTCTTTGTGAAGATTTAAAGGCTACTCTTATGGGATTCTCATTGGATATCATTGGATCTTCATTGGTTTGTCTATTTCCTATCAAAAACTAAATTTTTATTAGCTCTTTCTCTATTCCAATGAATTCTCTTGGTATTATTATTGATTTTTCTGATAATTACATGATTAATATTGAGTAGTGCCATCGTCTTAGGGCGTAGGGATGAACCCTATGGACCCTATTTCTAAATTGTGACGCAATTGTGAAATTGTTGCTAGAATTGATTAGGGTTAGGTTGGGATTGATTAATTACGTATAGCTAGGGATTCATATCGATTGGGATTTGCAAGAGATTAGGTCCCAATTGATAGGAAGGCCTAGAAAATCGATTTAGATTGACGGTTGGATTTCTCTAGACTTGGTTTGCAAGAGATTGGGCCAAAGCGAGGATTTTCAATTGTGAATCTATACCAATATCCGTTTGCAAGAGATTGGTCGGATAGGAACTATCACAACCTAGGTCGTAGCTCTAGTTTGCACGAGAGTGGGCTCGAGATACGATTGAACGATGATATCGTTCTTCACGCTAGCGGCTTAGGCTAGGGTTTGCAAGAGATTGTGCACTATCCTAGGTTTGCTATAGACCGGTAATAGCACGAGAGCGTGAGCTTGGTTCTACATTTAGTTGCGACTAGTTCACCCACATTCAAGTTTAGCAATGATGAAACCTATGAATCATAATGATGAGAGATGGTCTGTAGCGGGGATTCCCTATCCCTAGACGTTTTATTAAATTTTTACTTTCTCTTGATATTTACCCGATTGTGACTGTTTACCCCCAAACGATTCTTGATCCTCTTGATATCTAGGTGATTGGAAGGAGACACTGTTATTAGTCCTCCCTGAGTTCGATACCCGCTCGCCGCTACACCGTGCGCTTGCGGTAAAACTACATCTTGTTTGTCCCGGGTGTATGTACTCCTGGGGGTACGATCAGGAAGATCGAAGTTATAGGCTTAAGTGTTTATAGATATTATTATTATTATTAGTATAAGTGATTCCGAGGGTGGAATCATTTCTAAGGTGGTTAGAATGTAACGGCCGCTTTTCGACCGTTCGTTTTTCTGCGTGTGCGACTCTTTTCGTGTGCGTATTTTATTTGATTCTTTCTTGGTTTTGGTCTATGCAATGTGATATGTCGTTGTGACCATATGGAAGAGTAGTTATTTATGGGATTTTTGGTGAACATCATTTCGCGGGTCGTTCTCCCACAAATCGAGTTCGATTGCAGGATCGTCGTAGCTTTAGACGTAGTCGTCAGATCTTTAATTTTTCTGTTCATTTTTCGTGGACCAAACGTGCAATTAACCACTGTATCATCGAACCTCTCTTCATCACGGTCGTCTCGGTATTTTTTTTGTAATTTTTGGACACTCTTAGCCCACCCAAATCGCTAATCAATTTCGAAGCCCTTTAAGCCCAATTAATTTCGAAATTCAAATCAGTTAACAAATCCCAAAGGATTTAAACGTATCATGCAAATTGATTCTGTCGCTAACCTCACCCAACTTTTTCCCACTTCGTACACTCTCTCACTCACCCTCTCTCCTAGTCGCCCATTATTTATACCCCTCTTTATTGTGCATTTAGCAAGTTATCTTCTACAAAAACAACCCATGGCCGAACCCTAGAAAACCCCACGCCCAACCCAACTCCAGCCGACTTTTGCTCCTCTTCCAGCCGCCTACGGCTGCCCCCAGCCTCCCCTCTCCGATCACGACCTCCTCCTCCTTCTTCTCCTCCATCTCCACCTCTCCAAGAGCCCTAAAACCCCATGGATTCACAGCCCTAGCCGAAAATTTCTGCACAGCACACTCGCCGGAAAACGCTGACGGCCGCCGCCCTCACCACCATCGGACTCCTCTTTGACCCCTTGATCTTCTCCAACTCTCCTTACCCTCTTTCCTCATCTCTAACTCCTCGAAACATCTCTCGAACTCGACTTAACGACAGTTTTACAGATCTACGCCACCGCCGGGAAAACTTGCGCCCACCGGTCATCCAGCCACCTACGACGACCATCCTATCGCCGTTGGACTCCTATCGAAAACCACTACCAACTAAAATTTCCCTCATACTTATATCCTACCTGTAGCTCTTGGAACATCCGTCGAAACCAAGCCCAGCTGTTGTTTTTAACAGATCTATGCGCTGAACTTCGACGCCAGTGCACGACCACCTCCGACCACCCCCAGCGACAACTCCACAACCGTTGGCTTCATCTTAAAGTCTTTGCCTTCTGTAACTTCCCGTTATCACTGATCATCGCTGGAATTCTGCTGAGACATGTGAAAACGAACGTTGCGTGAATCTGTCCTCCCCGGCTTCTCACGGCCACCCACCGCCGTACGCTCACGCCGTCGACCACCCACCGGGCCGAGCATATTCCTCTGGTCCTACTTCATCTATCTACATCCCCCTTGGACTCTTGGAGTTCACGTGCGTTGCCGCACACACATACTTTTAGCCGATGTCGCCGTTATCGTGAAGATCTGTTGCGCTACTCGCAATGGGAGGAGAATTGATGTTAGCTTGCTGATTTCGCACCGTCACCCTGCTGTCTAGAGGTACCTCACTGTGCTACCCACGGCCGAGGAGTTCCAGACGACACCGACGTTTCTCCGTTCAGACCCGACTTCCGCTTGTTGGACGACATCACGAGGTTGGTTTCCCTAACGAGTAGTAAAACCCACACCGTAGCTAACCAAAACCAAAACTAAGATTGGTCAACTTGAACTAAATTTATTTTCAGCATCTGTAAAATGTTGCCACCATAGGAAAAATCGACAAACGGACTATTTTCTGTGTACATAGGGTAGATGTCGATTTAGACTGAACAAACATAAAAACGTGACTTTTTGACTGTTAGGGTAGTCCGCCAAATTTAGAAACAAACCCTAATAGGATTGATGAAGAACGCGACCTGACACCGTCCCTGTGACCATGTTTCAGACGGACTACAGCAGACGCAACGCTTGGACGGGACGCTCCAGACGGACGACACACTTGCCACCGCAGGCAAGTGTACTCGCTTGTACCTTCGGCTGTGTCTAGGCCTTTGACTTTTTAGAACTGTAAAAAGGTGAACAAAAAGAACCGGACATGAAATGATAACGTCCGGGACACCCCTTGACAGCTTAGACTTCACGACAAAGTCTAAGCGCAACAACAACTTTTGACACCTTAGGGCTTTTTCATGTGTGTGTGTGCATGTGGACCCCCTAGAAGAACCATCCCTGTCTTGTCATGTTGTGTCTTGTCATGCACAGCCTGCGGGCAACCGGGCACTCACCAGTGGGTGAGTGATCCCTTGTACAGATACATAGCCTGCGGGCAATAGGGCACTCACCAAGTGATCACTTGTACTGATACACAGCCTGCTGGCAATAGGGCACTCATCAGTGGGTGAGTGATCCCTTGTACGGTTGCACAGCCTGCGGGCAATAGGGCACTCTCCGAGTGATCCCTTGTACTAATACACAGCCTGTGGGCAATATGGCACTCTGCGAGTGATCCCTTGTACGGATAAACAGCCTGCGGGTAATAGGGCACTTACCAAGCTAGAGTGAGTGATCCCTTGAACAGACTTGTCTTGTGCACTTGGTTTGGGGTAGGATTGAGCGTGCGCACGGAGAGAGGGTCTGAAACCCCCCTCGAACCGTAAGGTGTGAACCCTTCGAGTCACACGTGTCTTGTCGTGTCCTGTCTTGTCTTGTCTTGTCATGTCTTGTCTTGACCCGTTTAGGTTAGTCCCGTAGTTGGTAGCACATGCTACAGCTACTGCTTGACGTGTTTGCTTTTCCTATTCCGTTTACTTTCTATAACTGCCATGTATAACCTCAGCATGCTAATCAACCAGTAAAATGTAGCTTTAAATTAAAATACACTTGCAGTAGAGTCTAACATTTATGTGTAGACTTTACATGACGTACAGTTCCTTTTCTCTTGGGTGTTGTACGTCAGGTGTCGAGCCAGAGTTCGTGGACGAGGCAGACTTATCAGAGTACGTGGAGCCCGAGGACGTCGACCCAGAGCATGTGCCTGACGAGGACCAGACCTTGGGGTCTTTTCCGTCGCTGCCTTTTAGAGGTTACTACTATTAGTTTGCTCTCTTTTGGTAGTTGTTGCCATACTTAGGCTTCTCTTTTTAGACTTTTGTACTCGCTGGATATTATCTCTCTATATTAATGAATCACACCTTCTTTCTGTACTTTCTATTGTTTCGAATCTTATTAATGCAAGAACCTGAAAATTTTAAGATGGTACCCCTACAGACGCTTATTGGGTCCGAGCTTCACAGCTCCGGTCCCAAGCGGGCCTTAGTCACGCTTCGCCTCTGTAGTTTTGGGAAGCGGGGCGTGACATGGTATCTAATGTTAACTACATTATAATTTAGATAAGTTATTACCAAACAGCTTACTGTTATTTCGAACAAGACGTTTGTGCTATTTACACAGAGATAAATAGCCTTGAGGGCATCATTCCTCTACAAAAGTAAACCTAGCCAACCGTCCGAAAACCACAGGGAAAGTCATAGTCGCACAAAACACAGGCAGAAAAGGATACTGACACGGGTAAAAAGCCGGTAGAAAACCCCACAGGAGAACACGGTCGTAGGAAGCAGCCGTAAGAAAGGAAAATAGCCAATAATAAATCCCTCAGGGGAAGACACCTCGGCGGCTACCCCTAAAACCCCAAAAATCTCCAAATCAATAGCACGGAGCGACGTCGTAAGTTGTCGTCTTTCTCGTAAGATACCATAACTATCAAGAGGGAAGAAATCCCCTTTGTGTTAAAATTCTATGCACAAAATTTCTGAAAACCCTAATTTCTTAACAAATAAAATGCATGAAAGGAAATAATCGAAATTTAGATCAAATAGGGTTTACCGTGCACCGTAGAAACTAAACCGAAAAGACCGAAGAAATCTAGGGATCAATCGGAACTCAATCGAAAAACTTTGAAGAAGAAAAAACAATATTTGGCATAAATCAAAACCCTCATGCGTTATAATTTAAATAGTAAAATCAAACGGTATGGGAGGATACCAATAGGCTTTCCTTGTCCTTGTCCAAATATCAGGAAATGGTCATCACCGCCATTATTGTCCAGGCATGCGATGGGAGAAAAGGCTTCCAACTTAGGGCATGTTCTTCTGCATGGAAAGTTGCTAGGAAAGTTGAAATTTGCACTATTCATGCACTGTTCACCTACTTTCCACTATGGCCCGTTCTTATGCTTGAAAATGAAAATGGGAAAGTTTGCTGACGTGGCGGGCTGATTTGATATTTTTTGGGATTCCTGAGTATGGTTTGTAATCCTAGCTTTTTGAGAGGAAAGTTGAGGAAAGTTGGGATCTGTGGGTCCCACTATTTCATCTCTCTCTATCTCTCTCCTCTCTCTCACCAACTTTCCACTTTCTCATTTCAACTTTCTAAGAACACAAGAAAGTTGGGTGGACCACACTTTACTTTTCCAACCCCACTTTCCATACAACTTTTCACCGAAAAGAACACAAAACTTTATTTTCTCTCTCCTCAGATTCCAAACATTCCAAACTTTCTCATTTTAACTTTCAAGCAAAAGAACATGCCCTTAGTGTTAAGTGAAATTTCCAAAAGTCATATCTAATAACAGAACATGTGGGTCTTTTCGCACCCCTTGCTGACAAGCTTGCTAACATGCAGATGTAGAACATAAACAACTCTGTCAAGAATAACAGTCTCACGCTGGGCAATATATAAAAAGACGACGTCTATGAAATATTGTTGGTCCTCAACCCAAAGGCATGAGCTTTTGGGTTCGGTAAGGTTTAATTACCGGGTTGTGACTTCACCAATATAAAATGATCGTGGGTCTCACATGACTAATATTGACTATTTATATTTCTAACATCGTATGGTCATGAAAAAATAATCTTTTTTTAATCTATTCTTCTCCAATATTACTTTACAAAATCAAAGACTTCATTGCATGGTTCCAACGTCCATGTTCTCTATGTCAATTCAGCAATATTGATTTGACCTTGATCAGTGTTAAATTTGGCATGTTATATGTGGATGAAAGAAATAGCTAATGCAGGTGGGTTACCTTGGTTCGGTGAGTCATTGCAGAGTATATAGAGGAGACTTTGATATGTAGTTATGTAGAACAGTTGGCATTAGCGTATGTGTCAGTATCACAAACGAAGGGCAAAATTAAAGATTTTCTGACTTATTGACATAACTCTCTTCCCCGAATTGAACATATAGCCTATCGTTACTGACATATACATGACCTATCTATATGTCCATGTTTGGTGCTTCATACTTGCAGAATCCTTCAAATAGAAGGTCAAGTCATGGATTTTCATGGATTCAAGGCCACCTTGTGAGTTCAAGGCCCTCGGCAGATTCCAAGGTTTATCTTCTCGACAGTTTCAACCTTGATCGATTTTCACTGTCACTGTTCTGCACCAACCGGCAATGTCTTCGGAACAAGAGATTATGTTGAAGGCTTTTCTCTGGATTAAATCAAGTGATTCTACTTTACGCTTGGTTATGTAACAACCAAGATTAATTGTAAGTAGACTTCACCCCGCATCAGCTAGAATTGGAATGGTTGATCTCCTTCCATATGAAACTTGGCAGACAAAAATAAATCCTGAAAGTGGATGCAGGTCAGATGTTGGTTAAGCCTATATCTGTTCATCAGCGAACCGCTCTGGTGGAACAAGCTGAGACCGGGTGGCAGATCGTGTGAGAAGAGCAGAGCTCTCGGGAAAATTTGGAATTAATTCAACTGATCGATTGATCTGGAGCTCTGACCGGGTGTGTGTCCGGGTGAAGTTGGGGATGCTCTCGGGAAAATTGTGAAGCGACCAACCGATCGGTTGAAATCTCAACCGATCGGTTCCCCTGTAGCTGCCATCCAACAACATTTTTCGAAAAATTACCCAACCGATCGGGTGAGATCTCACCCGATCGGTTGGCCCAAAACCTATAAATAACCCCCCCCCCCCCCCCCCCCCCCCCCCCCCCCCCCCCCCCCCCCTCTTCACCCCGATTCATTTCTCTCACCCGATTTCGATTTTTCACCTTCGTTTCGACTTCTCCCCCTCTTAACCGGCCACCTTTCTCCCCCAAACGACCTCCACTCCCTCTCAAACGATGTCCCCACTTTTCTCCATCTATCTCTCTCCATCAATCCCAGTCTCTTCCTCCACATCCAACCATAATCTTTGCCCTAACCCTAGCCGTTCTCCCCCATTTTGAAAATTTGTTGGAAAGGCGTGCCGCGGCTTCACACATCTCCCAAGTGCACTGCGTTGGGTGATTTGCGAGCAAGGATTAACTTCGCTTCTGGGTAACTTTGCTCCTTAGCTACGTTTTTAATATTGTCCTAGTAATATATTTTTGCTCGATTGACTTTTGGTCGTGTACACCCATATAGAACTGCATTCACTTGCATCACACACTATCATGGCCAGGGAAAAAGATAAGGGTAAGGCCATCATGCATGAGGAGGAGCCGTCTCGCAAGAGACGGAAGTCCACACGTCCACCTAGTTCACGTCCTCCTCCTACACCGCCTACACAACCTCCACCCCAACCAATTATCCCTCCTGTGGACCCACTGATGGGACCGCGGGAATACCATTTCTTGAGTCGTGAGAGAAAAAATCTTTACAACCGACTCAATGCACGTGGACACCTAGCCACTAAATTTGCACATGCACAAACCCTTATCGATCTCGGAGTTTTCTCCGGGGTCGAGACTTTATTTGCAAATTTAGGTTGGATAGGGTTCCTAAACGCCCATGCACCATCCTACCCCGCCCTCACATTGGAATTCATATCTTCCCTCAATTGTGTGGCGGGGTCCATCGTCGATTTTCGCGTCTGAAACCGAAGTATCCGCACCAACCTGAACATAATCAATAACATTTTCGGTTTTCCAATACTCGGCGGCGACGCTATCCGCCCCTACGATTATCACCGCGACTTCGACGTCGATATATTTTGGTTTCGCCTCACCCTCCACGACCATTATCCTCGAGGCAAGGCCAAGGCCTCCTCCATCATTCACCCCATATTCCGTCTGGCCCACCGCATCATTTCTAGCACATTCTTCCCCAGGGACGAGTCCGGGACCGTGAGTATCCCTGACCTTTTTATTTTGTTGGCCATGACATTTGATTTTATTCGCGGTGATGACTGGATCGCCTTCGGGGCCCCTTGCATACCCATTCATGCCGGCGCTTGGCTTATTCAAAAGTTAGTTGATATTAGCCGCGTTGGCAGGGGGAAATACTGTTGTGGTGGCCTCATCACCATCATTGCTTCGCATCCCACATTCAATATCATTATGCCCAGAGATTTGCCTCGTGCCGCAGGATCTACACACCTAGATCTTGATGTCCTGCGGCACATACACATGATCAAACCCCGCCCCGACGGTCGTTTTACCTTCTACTATGGTCACCCCCTGCTCCTTACACCATTCTGCCCAACCCTGATCGTATGTCTATCGTTCTTGTGGCAGATTGGACGTTCCCTCCTGACCCAAAGTTTCTAAGGGGGTTATATCTTCAGTTCCGTATCCCGGGCGCATCCAGACCACCGTCTCATGCCGCCCACTTAGGCGAGCAGGACATCCATGCGTCCCAGGGAGACCCCAGGGCTAGACCTAGTAGTACCACCCCAGCTTCTAGCCCTATCACTTCTGAGGCTTTCACTGAGGCCCTCTTAGGCCTAGCCTCAGGTGCCAGCATGACCACTGTCGATGGCACCACTTTCACTTCTCGTCCAGCCACTACTTCTTCCGTTCGTTGCGCTACCTCTGCTCGCCTCACTCTCGAGACTGAGCTAGCTTCACTGCGCGCTGGCTCTTCGTCCTCTGCCCCCTCGGACCCATCCTCTTCTATCTTCTCGCACCCATGTTTCCTCGCGCTAGAGAGGAACGTGTCCACCATACTCCGCCACCCACTCACATTTACGGTCCCCCTCCACCCACTCCTCCCACCTCGCCACCCCCTTCACCTCCTCGACGATCTTCACCTCCACCATCACATTCATCACCTCCCCCATCACATTCATCACCACATCTATCACCCCCTAGGCGATCTTCCCCTCCCAGCACTATTTCCATTCCCACCACTTCCTCTCCACAAACTGTTTCTGACCCACCACCTCCGCCACCCTCCACTTCCCTCACCCCATACATGCGTCGCAAGAAATTGCAGGTGCGCTCGTGATCACTTCCCCCCATCCTCTCCCATCGCCATATCTATCCCATCTACCACCGCCTTGATCGCCTTCCTTCCCACATTTCCCACTACCACCAACACTACACCCATCGTCCACACCACCGTCGCACCCATCCATCCACCTCTCTCTCCACTCCTCCGCACAACCATCTCCTCTCACACCCACTCCCACATCCTCTACCGAGGAGAACGAGGACAGTTCCTCTCCTGAATTTATATTTCTTTTTCTTCTTCGATCTTCTCCCTAGCATATTTCTGCATCATCATGATTATATCATATTGCTAGCATTGTCATGTCCAGCTTGGGGGAATTCGAATTTTGTGTGTTTTGTTGTGTTCTTTCGTCGTGGTGTGCATGTTTATATATGTCGTGTGGTGTGATTTTCTATCTTTTATTTTCTGTATTTCTTTTTCCTCCTTTTTTATTTTTCAGTTTCATATGTGTGTTTTTCTTGTTTTTCACTATCTTTGTGTCGGTGCGGATTCCCCCCATTTTTATTGCACTCCCGTATTCACTACTATTGCTGTGAGGGCAATGCAAGTTTCAGCTTGGGGAGTCACACTTCGTGCGTCAGTTGCGTCTTTTTCTTCGTTTTGAGTCGTTTTCATCGTGTTTTTCTTTTTTTATTCTCATCTTTTGTTCTCTCTCTCCTAGAGATGACCCCATATAATGAATTGTCGCAGAATCACACACACACCTAGCATGGCTTCGATAATCACATTCACTCACCCTAGGAAGCCGAGTCCTATTGCATTTCATGCATCGTGGGTCCACTTTGCTTTTATATGGGTCGTGTGTCGTGACTAGCTTATAGTGTGCTTCTACTTTGTGATTTTGATTTATATACATGTCCTTGGTTGACCCCTAGATTATCATGCTTCGATTTGAATATGCGGTATTTGCTTCTCCTGTCTGCTTCTATATGCATGAACATATTTATATCGTATACTTCAATTCGCATGTGTCGGGATTCCACAAATAGGACTAGGATAACCCATTTAGCTTATGCTCTGATTAGCGAGAAAAATCTCCTTTGCCCAAGTGTTTAGAATCCGATTTATTTTTATTTTACTTGGTGCAAATCCCCTCGTCGTGTATCGTTCTCCCACTTGGGAAAGTATACATGTATATATCCCAAAATCCCAAAATCCAAAAAAGAGAGAAAAGAAAAACCCAAAAAAAGAAAAGAAAAGAGAAAAGAAAAGAAAAAAATCCAAAAAAATACATATATCCAAACCCCAAAAAAATTCCAGTGTGAATATTTTCCTACCTATCGAGAATAAAGAGAAGGCAAGAGTTTGCACCTAGTGTTCTACTCCACACCTTTTCAACCTCCATCGGTTTCGAAAACACTTGGAATATTGACTTTCTAGCTATTACATAGGCGATAGTGTGGTGATTTCGTAGTCCATAGCTGTGGAGTCCCTCACGCATTATACGCTTCGATTCTTACTCTGTTCTCATGCATGCTTAAGCTATTTATTCACCGCTTATTTCAAGTCGAATCGATATTTGGGTCTTTCCTTGGATATGTGTATATGGAGCTCTATTGCACATTGTAGATAGTGACACTGCCTGCTAGCACACGACCACACTCACTCGCGCTTCACCGCGTGGGCCTACGACACTTGTTTGGACTCATATTTCCTTGGTTTAGTGATGTATTTTGTCGTATTCTTCCTTAGCGTGACGTGTTTGGTTTTGTTGGCTCCGATAAGTGATCCA